>ML120544.1:0-49985 GCA_003788595.2 Choiromyces venosus 120613-1 | reverse complement strand
AATATCGAAGAGGACACGGGCAAAGGTTGACGAGCAGCGAAGGGAGCTACGACATCAGAGAATACGGGTAAACCAATGCGTTGCGAAATCCAACCGGCGTCGGGTACAGGAGCAGGATCGTGAAGAAGAGATCGACTAACGTATGGAACTAATTCATATGGAATCTCATTT
Source organism: Choiromyces venosus 120613-1 (assembly GCA_003788595.2). Classification (NCBI taxonomy): domain Eukaryota; kingdom Fungi; phylum Ascomycota; class Pezizomycetes; order Pezizales; family Tuberaceae; genus Choiromyces; species Choiromyces venosus. The sequence goes on along the minus strand of ML120544.1, from coordinate 49,814 downwards.
CAACTTCATTAAGATGCATCTACTAAGTCATTTTCAGGGTCACATATACCAGTTTGGCAACATTCAGATGTATTCTACGGAGTTTGGCGAGCTCGCGCATAAGGAACAAATCAAGGAGGGGTGGCACCGTTCGAATAACAATGATGCCGCAAGACAGATCCTGCACAGTTATGGTCGCCAGCATGCGATCCGAATGAGACTTTTGAACCTGGATTCCCTTCGACGTGGTGGGGCTGATCTCCCTGCCGATGTCATGGAACATTTGGATAAAACAAATTCCGTATCTGTGCCAGTCACCAATCGTCGGATCCTGAAGGGGCGTCGTGATGATGTTTCCGATGTGATGGATTTTTGCAAGGTCTTGGGTATCTCACCGACGAGCATCTGTCGGGAATTGATTCGACATAGCCGGAATAGCCTGCCCCGCGAACGCCACCTTCCTGAAGATCCTGCCATACTTTGATTCCTTCCAGTTGAACTACTAATGCAACTTGAAATCCCCGTTCTAGCGTTCCAGGAAACCAACATTTATGACATCCACAGGGCACGCTCCACTGGTACCCGACTCTTCAGGAACCAGGCGAGTTGCAATGATTGGGTTTGGGTACAGACTGGTGGCGAGCATATGTATGGTGTGCTCCGGGGCCGTCTCCCTGGAAAGCTCCTGGCGCTCTTCAAAATCAGAGACTACACGCACGAGGACACGGTTCGCAGGCTTGCATGTGTCCAAATATTGAACGCGGTTAACTCTGGATGCGTATCCGACATCCACGGCCTTGTCACGGTACAGCTAAGGGAAAATGCATGAGAGTTTACTATAGTAGACGTAGGGACCATCCTAGGCCTGGCGCACCTCATCCCGGAGACAGACCAGCGATGGCTTGTCAACAGCCATATTGATTTAAGGACATTTAACGAGATTTATTGAGGGGTCATCAGATCAGACAGTCGGGCGACAACTGTTGGCTTGGACAAGTAAATTTATTCTGCATCGAGGATGGTTGAATGGCACGGAGAATATTATAGCATCTTTCATTGCAACCTGTATATAGAAACCTCTATGTAGAAACTAATTAATAGAAACTAAATAATAGATACAACTAAAAGTACACGATGTAGAAAATTACGGTGGGGATTGTTCAGTCCTTGAGATTAGGATCCTGATGACACCACGCAGTGAAACGTAGTGGGTCTCGACATCGCGATGACGCCGTGGGACATCGTGGGTCCCGACGTCGCTAGGACGCAGTGAAGAAACCAGACAGATTGCGACAAATCGCCGCAACGCCCTGTGGCCTCACAGTGAGGAACCGACAATGGTGACGTGTCAGGATGCTGGGAAGGTTCAGGGCAGGGATGGGGACATCGGGGGATGGAAGGCATCTGTGGTCAATGTTAGGATGGAGTTATGGCGTCGCGATGAGAGACAGAAGGAACGTGACAAAGGCCGGCCCTGTGTGGCCACGCCCAGTGGTACTCCCGTGAGGCAGCGGCCATAGCCAGACGTCAGGATATGGGGAAGAAGGTGCGACAGAGATGCAGATGTCCAGGGGTCGTGAGGATGTCGACCTAATCTCAGGTAGTGTCCTGATGCCGCAAAATATTGCTATGTGACACAGGATGCACCAGGCGCAATGTTGTGTTGCAACACACATCATGACGCATAGGGTGCAACAGGGGGTTGCAATGGAACTCAGGACGCACCAGGCGCACCGGGCGCACGAGAAATGCGGCGTGCATCAGGACGCGATGCCCATACATCAGATGCGGGTTTTTCTTTTGCTGATGAATGTGCAACTTAAACACCCTCTATATTCACAAGAATGAGTAGCAATTCAAATTGCAAATGCTTCTCACCATGGTAAAAAACTTGGAACCTTCATCATATCCCAAGAAAGGTTCTGAGTATGTAATTGCTTTATTCTCAATGGATTACAAGAAGAGACAAGAAAAATATGTAGTATACTCAATGATGAGGGTACCCTGATTGTAGTAAGAAGGTATTTGGCCTCAGGCTCTTGTCCAGTGAAACCCTCTAGCTATCATATTACAGCTGAGTACTTAACTCAGGTTGTTGGAAATTAAGGGAAATCAGTTGCAGAGCAAGATCATAATCAGGATAATCAAGAGAATGACAATTCTATATGAATTATACAAGATACTATCATGAGTTTGAAGAAGTTAGATGAAGATGAAAAGAATTGGTCAATATCTAGCAGAGCTGCTATCAATTGACTTCATTAGCTGAGATATGACTGGAAAGAGGTTTGGAAAGGCTGTTTTTTAAACATGGCCATAAACAGGATGATGTTCTAAAATATTGTCAAAATTACTTTCTTCCTTACCTTAAATCTGTAAAGCCTAACTTGGTTGAGTGGGATGAGCTGAGTAGATATAGATCAGGCAACTCACTGGATGAGATACAGGGAGCTACTGGGCTTCCTCTTATAGTTCTCATTATCTATGATGAGTGTATTTTTTACTCTAATGAGGGGCCACAATTTGAGTTGATACAAGAGGTTAGTATGCTTTTGAGAAAGAAAGGCCCTGGAGTACGAATTATGATTTTATCTTTTATTACATCAAAGCTGTCCATCCAAGTTCCAGAAACCTACTCCAAGTCCCAGAACAGGTTTCATAATCTTTGCCACACCATCTTGCAATTGGTTGACTCAGAGTTTGGGGGAGATTGTTGGTGGAATACAGAAAGAATGATAAAACAGATAACTGCACAGGTAATACCAATCTTCAATGTGAGCTTTTCTCTCTGCCATGACTTGTTTCTCTTCGACAACTCAAAGATACACAATTCCCTGCTAGTGAATCCCTTATGAGCCTATTATATGAACCTCAGCCTAGTTAGTGAAGTACCTAGTATGAAGGATACTTAGTTTATAGATTTTATGGGCAATTATGTATTTCAACCAACACATTTCCCCAATCTCCCCCATATACCCATGATTCATCATGGAAAATCAAAGGCCCTTAAGGTTATTCTACAGTAACATGGACTTTAACATGAGGGTTTATGCCTACAGTGTGGAAATTCAAACAAAAACTATGTATTAGATACTCCAGGAGGATGCTGTGCTTGTGGTTTTCTTAGTATTCAGGAGGATTTCCTGGCTCAAAAAAGACAGCTTCAAGAGGTGATCGAGAATGCAGGTCATCTAGCTCTGCTCTATCCCAAGTTCCACTGTGAACTGAATTGGATTGAGTATTTCTGGGGTACTGCAAAGTGGTATACAAGGAAGCATTGCCAGTATGGGATATGCCAGTTAAGAGAAAAGATTCCAGAGGGCTTGCACTATTGGGAAAGGTTTATTTGGAAGTTCTGGGGCTGTTCTCTATGTCTCATAGAAGGATATTGAGCTGGTATCAAATGGGGAGACTCTTCTAAGCAGTATGCAAGTCACCAGCACATTCCTGCTGATTCAGTTTCATCTGTCTGAAAGTTTTACTATCTTTAATCAAGTGATCTTAGATGTTAAATCCTTTCCTTGTAGCTGCCATAGTGTTACGATCGGCTATAGATCTCTCCTATTTATATCTCGCAACAGGCAACGATCCTGTAATTAGTTCTCTTCTTCAGATAGACTTACTTGCCTCCTATTGTATTCTCCTTTCTTCAAGAATCTTAGTACTTGTTATCTTACACTACGTCTTAGATATTAACCTTTGTTGATACTAAGTACTTATAGCGCTAACTCATACTTATTCTTGGTCTTTCTCTCTTGATTATTCGATCCGTGTGTAAAGAGCATAAAGGTGTTTTATTCGTAAAGTAATAGATAGGAAATAACTTAGGTAGTTGCGTGAAGAACTAACTATCAGGTCCTATCGTCCTCCTTATATAGTTCTTCCAGCAACCCACTTACAAATTGAATGAGTCACAACTGTGACTCATACACTTGCGTAACATATAATCTCATGACCATGCTTGGTCATGCGTGAAAGTCTCATGACCCAAAAGAAGTCATGTGCGAAACCTCATGACTTGTATAAATGAAGTCATGCCTCTTAATCCTCATGACTCATATGCGCACATATGAGTCAACGCTCAACATACCAATCAAATTCAAACATAAATAACTATGACTCACGACTGTGAGTCATGTGAAACCCAATAACTCATATATGAGTCGTAGTGTGAAAACATAACATCATGTGACTCAACTGAGTCATGTGCAAAAACCTTTAACAAATGAAATACTATGACATATAATCGTATGTCATGTGAAACCATTACAAACCATGCCTGGTTTGTAATACTAGCTCCCCTCTTCCTAAATCCTCAGTCTCTTGAGGATCTGTGATTGTACTCTTCATAGTACACATCTCATTCCACATTCCTTTGTAGTCATCCCATATCCCCGGCCATTCTCTTGATCCTCCTTTCCACCTCTTTTCTAGCATATCTTTCCCTTGCTAGTTCTTTTTCTAAAGCCTTGTTTCTGAGTCTCAGGCCCTTTCCTTCTCCTTTTAACCCCTCGATGGATTTTTTTCGTTTCCTCCACTGTCCTTTGTAGTTGTTCGATCGTTTTCCTCAGGCCTTCCTTCGATACGAACTTTTTATCCCCCTCTTTTTCCTCTGGTTTCGTCCCTGAAACCAGTTTTTCTGCCCACCTCACTTTTTTCTTTCCTCCCTTGTGGAAAGAGCATCGGGTTCTCATGCAATCTTTTGCATCGATTTTTTCAAGTTTTAGTTCTGTTGGTGTGAATGGTGGGAAGGTTTCCCAATTCTTTTCCAGGCTGTTTGCATCACTGGATCTGTTCGATCTAGTAGTTGCTGTTCTGGCCGTGGGCCAGAAGTCATGTCTTTCTTTCGCATCCTTATGGATGGGGCATTCTTCGTCTATGCATGCTGTGAAGTGGTATGCCGCATGCTCGTCTTTCTTTTGTTCGAAGTATATTTTGCTCCAGTCCTCATTTTCTGAGTCTGGGCTTATGCAGATATCATTGGTGGAAGGTAGAGACTGCATTTTGGGCATTTGTGAAGTTAGTGGTGGGGTACCACTCTCGATTGTGTTGTGCAGGGTAGCCAGTCCACTTGGCTCGGTATTGTAGTTTTCTGTAGTGTAGTCTTGAATCAATGATTTGCTCAAGTTCGTATTCGTCTTCTCCTTCTATTTCGATAGGAGGAGAGGGAAGTTTCTTTTGTGAAGGCAGAGGATTGTCTGAATAGAGTTTGAGTTTGCTGATGTGGAAGACTGGATGTTTTGTTTTCATTGAGGCTGGGAGGTCTAGCTTATAAGCTTTTTCTCCAACCTTTTCAATGATTCAGTATGGTCCGATTTTACAGTAATCTAGTTTCTTTGATGGTCCCATGGTTCAAATGTCTGTCGTAATTAACCAGACTTTATCTCCTGATTCCAGTCTTAGATTGGGTTTTCGATGTTGATCGTTGTTTTCCTTCATTTTGTTTTGCGCCATCCCTATCTCTGTCTGGCTGAGTTCGTGTAGTCGGCTGATGTCATTCTTTTCTAATATTTCTGGCACCCCTGTGTGTCCCATTGGTTCATTGATGGGGTGGTGTCCATAATTCGCATAGAAGGGTGATATTTTGATACTATCTTGTCTTGTGTTGTTCTATGCGAATTCTGCGAATGGTAGCTATCCTTCCCGGTCCTGTTGAGAATATTCCACATATGCCCTTAGGAATTGTTCCAGAGAGGCATTTGTCTGTTCTGTTTGCCCATCCATCTGAGGGTGAAATGCTGTGCTTATCTTTCACATGATGTACAATCCTTTGGTGATTTCTTTCCATAGGTCCGATGTGAATATCGATCCTCTATGACTGATGATATCTTTCAGTAATCCATGTAGCTTGAAGATGTTTTTCATGAATTGTTGTATAAGTTGTTTTGTTTTCATATCTTTTCGACAAGGTATGAAATGAGCCATCTTGGTCAGACGATTCACTACTACCCATATGGTATCATAGTCATTTGATAATGGCAGGTCTGTAATGAAGTCCATGCTGATAGATTTCCATGGTTTATCCGATATTTGTAGTGGTTGCAATAGTCCATAGGGCTCATGACAACTTGGTTTTATCTGTTCGCACATGTTACAGTTTTTGACATATCGCTTAATGTCTTGGCGCATGCCTGTCCAATAGTATGTTCGTTGTGTCAATTCCAATGTTTTAGCCGCTCTGCCATGTCCATTTTGTGGTGTGTCATGATTTCTTCTGATTGCTTCTGTTCTTATTGGTTCATCTTCTGGTAACCAGATTTTTCCTTTGTACTACATATATCCCTCTTTCCAGTCACATGACCCTAATGCAATCTTTGGGTATTCCTTATCTTTCCTTTCAATGGCTGTTTTAATATCTTGAAGTAAAGCATCTCGTGATGTTTTTTCCTTGATATTCTTTTCTGTTCCTTTGTCTTCTATCATCCATAGTTCCATAGTGTTGATTTCTTCTGAACCCGAGGCATACCCTTCATCCTTGAAGAATTGTTCTTTAGGTAAAAGAATCCTTTGCCATTGCATGATGCGATCATCTTCTTTTGTTGGCATGTCATTTGTCCTTCATGTAAGGGTATCTGGTTTTGCCCCTTCCTTGCCAGGTTGATATTCGATTTTGATGTTGTATTGACTGAGTTCTTCACTCCATCGTATTTGTTGTCCATTCCAGGTTTTGGTGGTTGTGAACGGGACAAGGTTCTTGTGGTCTGTGAGAATCTTGATGGTGTTCGGACTTCCTTGTGCATATCTTCTCCATTCCTTGAGAGCTTGCATGATCACAAGGAGTTCTTTATCGTGGATGTCATAGTTGCATTCTGCTTTGGTCATCGTTTTTGACTGATAGGCTATCGGTTTCCATGGTCCTGTCTTATCTTGTTGTGATATTATTCAGGAACAGATGTAATTGGATGCATCTGTTTCGATCATAATAGGTGCTCCTGGGTTGAAATGCCTTAGTATCGGGGTTGTGGTGAATTTTTCCTTAAGGACCTCAAATGCCTTCTGCTCTTGTTCTCCCCATCCCCACTTCTGGTTTTTCTTCGTCCTGTTATATAATCGTTTTGCAATTCTGCTGAATCCTTCTATAAATCATCAGTAGAAATTGCAGAATCCCACAAAGCTCTGGATATCTTTGACTTTCTCCGGTATCGTCCATACTTTTATGGCATCTGTTTTGGTAGGATCCATTTGTACTCCTTTAGAGTTCATGATGAATCCTAGGTATTCGGTTTCTTCCTTAAGGAATTCGCATTTTGTGGGTTTCAGGCAGACCACTATTTCCTTGAGTTTTGCTAATATCATGGCTACATCTTTCCAATGTTGTTCCATGGTATCCAAATATATCAATAAGTCGTCTAGGTAAGCTATGCAGTTGACATCTAAGTATTTGCTGAGGGCATTGTTAACCCATCGTTGGAAGGTTGCTGGTGCATTGGCTAACCCAAATGGCATTACCATATATTCATATAGTCCGTATCGTGTCCTGAATGCTGTTTTCCATTTGTCTCCTTTGGCAATCCGTATATGTTGATATGCATCCTTGATGTCAAGTTTGGTGAAATATTTCGCCATTTGCAGTCGATCCAAGGCTTCGCTCATTAATCGTAACGGGTATCGATCTTTTTTTGATACTGCGTTCAGGCCTCTGTAGTCCACACAAAGCCTTAAGCCTCCGTCCTTTTTCTTGATGAAGAGTATAGGTGCTCCTGCTGATGAAGATGAAGGTCTTATCCAACTTCTTTCTAGATTTTTTTCCAGGTATTCTCTGAGTTCCTTAAGTTCTTCCCCTCTTAAGGGGTAGAGTTTCATAAATGGTGGCGGTGCTTCTGTTTCGATTTTGTGGTTTGCCGCTTGATGTGGTGGTAGTTCTGTTCTTTCTTTTTCTTCAAATATATCTAAGAAGTTGTGGTATTCCTCAGGCACTATTTGCCTTATCGTTTCTTTTCCACCCTTCTCTTTCTTTTGCAAGGCTAGTTCTGTGCTGATTGTTGTAGCTGGTAGTGTGAGTCTTGCATCGTCCCATTTCAGGATCCCAGTGATTTCTCCTTTTTTGTGCATTCTGCCGAAGGCCTGTGCCGAGATAAAAACTATCAATATCTTTTTCTTATCCTGATCGTGTTTTTCTTCTTGATGATCCATACTGCCAAATCCTTGTTCACCCCTTTCTGTGGGTTGAAGTTGTTGTACCTCCCTGAAGGGTGTTGAGACTATTTTTTCGATAATTACCTGGGCAATCCTATCCCCTTTGTGGACCTCATAATCTCTTTCTGACAGGTTTGCCAATAGAACCTGAATCTCTCCTGTGTAGTCTGCATCTATGACTCCAGCATTAATGGTGAGGCTATTTTTACTTACCAAACCACTTCTGGTGTGATGCGGGCATAGGTGTTCTCCCGGAGTCCCATTGAAATTCCTGTTCCGAGGAGCTTTTGTCCCCTTGCTGGGATTATTGCTCCTTCTATGCTGAACAGGTCACTTCCTGCAGCTTTTTGCAAATCCTTTATAGGTATCTTCGCATCTTTTCTCAGCTTTTTGACCCCCACCTCATAGTGGTGTCCTTCCTTAGTGCTGATTTTTAAAATCCGACTTTTCAGATTTTCCTAAATTGCTTTCTTTTCTGGTATTGCATATACCGTCGGGGATGCATCAAGGCATACTACTGCCTTACACCTATCGCTATCGAAGGTGATTTCTTTCTCTCTCCAGTCGATCCTTGGGTTGTGATCCTTTAACCATGTCATGCCAAGGATGGCTTCGTGTTTGACAAGGTTTACCACTAGGAAAGTTGCTTTCTCTTTGTGGCTTCCGATATCCATAGGGATTTCCGTGATATGGGTGATGGGACCTGCATCAGATACAGTTCCATCCACCATGTATATTTCCCTTAGTTTTTCAATTTTTATCAAGGGTAACTGATGGTTCATAGCAAAGTTGCGGTCTATAAAATCTTAAGTCGCCCCTGAATCTATCATTGTGTTTGTCGATATTTGTTGTTGTCCATTGTGGAGTTGTACTTTGACCATGATATGGTCCAATTCGAGTTTTCATAATTCTTTTTCTGGGATTGTTGAGTGGAGGTGTGCTATTTTGATGGGTTTCGTCTTGTCGTCCCCCAGTCCATCCTTTCCTGGGGACGTCATTCTTCTTTTGATGGGTTTGGTCCCATGGTCCCCAAGACCATCTATTCTTGAGGACTTTTGTCGTTTAAAGCCTCTTCTTGTTCTTTTTCTACCTTCATTTCTCTGATTTTGGCCTTATTGATATTGGTCTGTCGAACTCAACAATCCTTTGCCATGGGTCCCTTCTTGCCACATTGATAGCATAGTCCTTCCATCATGCATTTCTTCCACTCCTCCTAAGGTAATCTTGGGTATTTTTTTCGATTTGTCACATCTAGGTCCATAGGTTCCCCTGGGGGTACAGTCTGTTTGAATGTTCCATCTGTGTTTCGTGGGGTTGTCCCCATTTTTTGTCCTTTCTGGATATGTTTGACCATCGCTAGTTTGGTTTCTCTGGTAATTGCCCATTGGGCCAGTTGTTCCCTAGATTCGAAGGTCGTTATATCCATTCCCCATGCACTTGATAGCGTTAGGTCCATTCCTGCTAATAGCCATTCTCCTTTTGTTGCTTCGTCTAGTTCTGCTTCTTTGGCCGTCATCCTGAAACTGTTCCCATATTCTGTCATAGATCTGTTTCTCTGTCTTAGTCCTTTGAGTTTCATTCAAGCCTCTCCTCTTAGATCTATTGCTCCGAATTGTTCTCTAAGGGCTTCATTGAATAGGTCCCATGACCCTCCCCAAGGTTGTGCTAAACTTCCTTCCACATAAGGTGTGATCCAAGTGTCCGCATCTCCCTTTAGTAGGCTTGTTGTGTATACTATTTTGTCCGTGTCATGATTTTCATGCCATCCTATGGCCTAGAAGTATACTCTCAGTTTTGCTAACCATGTTCGTAGTTGGTCCCGTTCTCTGCTGAATGTTTCTGGTTTCTCTGTCTTGGGTCTCCTTTCAGATTGTAGTCTGGCCAAGATTTGTGTTAGCTGTGCCGCCGTTAGTGCTAAGGGTAGCACCTCTGGTATTTCTTCCTCTCCCTCTCCCTGTCCTTCTTCTTGTCCTTCAGGGGGGTTCATTGGTACATCTCCTGCTGCTTCAGCCATGGTTGTCATTGGGTGTTGCTTTTATTAGACACAATCAAATGTTATGATCGGCTATAGATCTCTCCTATTTATATCTCGCAACAGGCAACGATCCTGTAATTAGTTCTCTTCTTTAGATAGACTTACTTGCCTCCTATTGTATTCTCCTTTCTTCAAGAATCTTAGTACTTGTTATCTTACACTGCATCTTAGATATTAACCTTTGTTGATACTAAGTTCTTATAGTGCTAACTTGTACTTATTCTTGGTCCCTCTCTCTTGATTATTCGATCTGTGTGTAAAGAGTTTAAAGGTGTTTTATTCGTAAAGTAATAGATAGGAAATAACTTAGGTAGTTGCGTGAAGAACTAACTATCAGGTCCTATCGTCCTCCTTATATAGTTCTTCCAGCAACCCGCTTACAAATTCAATGAGTCACAACTGTGACTCATACACTTGCGTAACATATAATCTCATGACCATACTTGGTCATGTGTGAAAGTCTCATGACCCAAAAGAAGTCATGTGCGAAACCTCATGACTTGTATAAATGAAGTCATGCCTCTTAATCCTCATGACTCATATGCACACATATGAGTCAATGCTCAACATACCAATCAAATTCAAACATAAATAACTATGACTCATGACTGTGAGTCATGTGAAACCCTATGACTCATATATGAGTCATAGTGCGAAAACATAACATCATGTGACTCAACTGAGTCATGTGCAAAAACCTTTAACAAATGAAATACTATGACATATAATCATATGTCATGTGAAACTATTACAAACCATGCCTGGTTTGTAATAGCGGTAAGGAAACTATACATATTGTGACGAATCGCGGCAACACCAAGCGGTCTCACAGTGAGGAACTGACAACGGAAATGCATCAGGATGCTGGGAAGGTTCAGGGCAGGGATGGGGACATCAGACAATGGAAGGCATCTGTGGTTGATGTTAGGATGGAGTCATGGCATTGCAATGAGAGATAGAAGGAATGTGATAAGGGGCACCCCTCAGTAGCCAAACTGTTAGGCATATGGAAAAAAGGGCCAAAGTTACCCGGCCTTTACATAGGATTATTTCTACCATACCCCTGCAGCCCCCATGTAGGGACCGGGCGTCATTACGGTATTACGGTCGAGTTGCGTCCCGACACTTTAGCCACAATAAATGGCACCTTCAGCATAACACCATATACGTCGTCGCCGTCCGTCCGACCGGATGCTGTCCGTAGGATATATGAGAGGGCACCTTTGGCGACTCATGGGAAGTGACTCGGAGGAATTTGGTTAAGTTTTGAGCAAGCTATTACCTTGTACATTAGCAGTTAAATATTATGGCTGATAAGTGATGGGACGATTTGGGAAGAAACCTTAGTGACCGAATATCGTGAGCCTATGGCACCGACGGGTAGCCATAGAGCCGAGCCTTTTGCTTTGAAAGAAGTAGTGCCCCAAGAGGGCCTACTCGAGAATCGGTATGAGAGGTTTTCGCTGGATAAGCTATTGGCTCGATCCAGAGCAAAAAACCCTATATATCCGATGGGCCTTGTGATGCATCAATATGCGACACAATGGCCGCGCTCATTCATTAAAGCTGATCACTTTATGTTTTGAGGCAGAACAATTGGTATAGTTGCCATTAGGGCGGCATACTCAAATTAAGTTCATATAGTGGAGAGATCGAAGGCTACCTACTGGAGGGGTGTTCACACCCCCCAGAAACAATAGGAGTTCGAAGAGATCAAAGCTAAGCAAGGCAAATATTCTCAGGGTCAAAGGTGTTCGCACTTAAGAAAGTTAAGAGGTTTTTGACGGAGGTACTTAGATAGTATGGGAGTTGGTTGTAGCCCGCGATAACCCAGACGCGGAATATAAATATCGAGGTACCCCCAGCTATCAGAAACATCAAGCAACGGAGAAGAGATCTTATTAATATATTCATTACCTTACTCTTGAAAACTATTATTACACATATCCTTTATAAAATACTTCGGGAAATACGAGCCTACCTTAACGATCTTCGTTTTATCCTACTCTACCTTATTTCAAGAAAGCTTACGGCCTAGACCTACCGGCCCTATCTACGGTTGGACTACCCCATAACACAAACCCAGTGGTACTCCCATGAGGCAGCAGCCATAGCCAGATGTCAGAATATGGAGAAGAAGCTGTAACAGAGATGCAGATGTCCAGGAGTCATAAGGACATTGACCTGATGTCAGGTAGTGTCGTGATGCTGCAAAACATTACTATGCAAGACAGAATGCACCAGGCACAATGTTGTATTGCAATACACATCATGACGAATAGGGCATAACAGGGGGTTGCAAGGGAACTCAGGATATAACAGGCATACAAGTTGCACGTGAAATACAACATATGTCAGGATGTGATGCCCATACATTAGATGGGGGATTATTTTTTGCTGATGAAGAAGGCTACCTAGTACTATTATTTTTCTTCAGTATATATATATAGGATACAGAATGAAGGTGCATGTTAGAAGTTCCTTCAGTATCTGGTAAAGGTAGCTTGGCTAGTGGAGGATGAGATGACATGGCCATCATTGCTGCAACCAGTATTCTGTGTGATGAGGAATGAAAGGACATGGATGTCACTATTGGAGAACAGTGACTGCTTTCTCTATGTACAGCCATTCGTCAGAAGTGTTCATGATCTGAGAACTGTTTAATTGTGATTGCACTATACTAGGGCTATGTGGTGGGGTAGTGGGGTTGCATTGTCAATGAGTAGAAGAATAAACAGGCAAATGAGTGAATGAGTAAAAGAATGAGCAAGTGAGTGAGTAAGCCAACCAACTAACCAACTAGTAATGATAAATTAAACTATAGAAATATGAAATAAAGAACATTAATACTATCTAATACTTTGTATAACCTCCCCTTCCTTCTAAAACTGCAGCTACCCTATTAGGTATTGATTTCCACAACTTCTCAAAAAACTCCTCAGGAATTGTCTCCCAAACTAATAGTAATATATGTAGTGGCCTCTTCTTAATAGCCTCCTTTCATGCTAGGGTATCACCAATGGTAGGATACTGCTGGTGCAATTGCTTTTTAAGCTCATCCCATGCATGCTCAATTGGATTTAAATCAGGGGAATAAGGGAGATGTTCCTCAACTTGAATACAGTTTCTCTCCAACCAATTTATAACATTATAAGCCTTGTGAACAGGAGAATTATCTTGCTGAAAAAGGATATCTTGTATACCAAAAGAGATCATTTGATGAATAACAGCAAAAAGCCACCTTCTCAAGAGCCTAACATACCTGGTCTTATTGATATTTTTTGTAATAGGAACCAAAGAGCCTTTTCTCTTTCCCCAAAAGCACCTCCAAACCATAAGAGAAATTCCTTTATTCTTCTCCTTTAGATGAACACAATCAGCTAACCACTTCTTTACAGATTTTCTAAAACCCAATTGTCGCTTTGGATTCCTGGATTTCTCTACACTACACTCATCACTCCAAATAACTCCTTCAAAATCCTCAACTGTCCAATCTTTATGAATTGTAGCCCACTTCAATCTCTTAGCAACATGCTCAGGCTTGAGCTTGAATCTTGATTTGGCTCGCCATTTCTTGATATTGGTCTCTCTGAGTACTCTATCCACTAGTTTATTTACAGTTTGTTAGTCAATCATATCCTATCACTCAGGGTAGTACCACCTGCAGTACTAGGACTTGGAGGTTCAAGTTTTACCTATTGAAAGGGAAATACCTGGTGCATATTTATCCCTAAAACCTGATCTGGTTATCTTCCATTTGGACTTGGCTGCCTGGACAATTGTGCAACACTGCTGATGGCAAAGAACTGGGGTATGACTGGGGTGAGGAATGTTTACCAGTGATTGATGCTCACATGCTCGAGTAAGGAAACTTTTAACTATTGTCTAAGGCCATCCCATAAGTTGAGTAACAAGGGCAATATTCTGGAGCCAGTAGAAAAAGGCAATAATCATGCCTTTTTCAATGTTGGTCATCTCTTTTCACAAGGTTTTAGGAGCCTTTTTTTTTTTTTGGTACTGAAGGTTTTGCATATCCGTATCAGTAAACCATAGTTAAAACTTGAAGAGGAAAGCAAATGAATTGAGAAACAGGTTCTGTAAATTGTGTTATGGTAGTAAGTCACTTTGTGATGCCATTCATAGTTGCAATAAACTTAGCGATCTGGCATTTTTGGTGAGGTTGCTTAGTAAGGCAAGACATGTTTTACGAACACTTCTGATGACTAGCTGTATAAGTACCAAGCATGTCTCCTAACTAGCTTTACACAAAGAAAGGAACAAGAATCAACCAAGGTTGCTACAACACTCTTGAAATTCGGAGTGAAGGATTAAGAGATAGAAAGATAGAAAGTATGGAGAAAATAGGGTAAGCAAGATAAAATGAGTTTTGTTATAGTCCATAAGAATTGTGAAAGTGATAGTGTTAATTATAAAGAACATTGCCAGTGATAACATCAATTATTTATGCACTCCAAAATCCTGTACCCACCAGAATTTCCCTTTCATTCTGGATACCAACTAACATTCCCAACACCAAGTACCAATGTCATTCCGGCAACATTCTTTTAACGCATTCCTGATAACATCTCTGTTACAGGGTCTGGAAAGTTTGTCCAACGGCTTGCCCAGTAGCTCCTCCGCGTGGGCGGCTGTGGTGTCCCAATTAATAATTCTCTGCGCTAAATAAACCTACTCCCTCATAGTAGTCAATCTAAATCTCCAAAAAAACGCACAGCTCACTGATGAATTCTTTTGAACGGTCTTCTGGATATTGTTTTTTTTTTTAATCAAAAAAGCACGATCGGTCATTTCCACCCAAAAAAGCAAACCTATCATGTGTCTAACTCAGGAACTATTTAGTAAACTGCAGGAGTCCGCAGGCCCTGAGGCACAGAAAAGGGTTACCTCTTGGCTTGCCGAGGAATCATCCTTCACGAGGGCTGCCGGGGAGATATTTGTGAGAGGAGGGGCAACTCGCCGGGTCTCGCGGAGTTGCTCGGGAATTATTTCCTCGCGTTTAAACGTGGAGGTTCTCTTGTACGAGACTGTTCCCGTCCTGTGAGAACTCGTAGTCCTCACGGGAGCATCGACTCCGCGGCGAGAAGTGAGGCCCTCGAAAGGCAATCCCGAGCCAGACCAGGTACCGGGGGCAACCTCCGGTGGGGTGAGGGCGACGACTTGCTGTGCGAGAATAGGAGAAACAGCCAGATGAGAAACAGCACGAACCGGATGGTTGTGAGTCTGCCCTACTGTCAGTTTCACCTGGCTCGAGCCAGTGGTGCCATTCCAGACGGTACCGCCATTGTCCGGCGAGGGACCGCGAGCCACGTTCTTTACATGTTCGACACCACCGTGGCCGCCCTTATTTAAGCCAACTGTTACTCGTTTGGCGCCCTCTGGATTGACCAGCCACCTAGAGCTTTGGCGGAGACTTGAAATCCCGCCGCGGTGTTTCTCAGAGCGTGGGCTCTTTCTGGGAGGGGCGGAAGTAAGAGGTGCTACTCTGTCTTTCTCCAATTATCTTTGGTCCACCAGGCCTAATCGCCCTTTCCAACTTCAGCACTGGATGGGGTTCCAGCGGAAATGATTTGTCCTGGGATAAAAGAACGAGCTTCTTTTCGCTCCGCTTGAGCTTCCTTGGGAGCTGAAATTCTTACGTTCACCATGGTACACGTACGCTCGGCTCCCTTTTGAATCGGGGATACTCAGGTGAATCCCTCAGGTGAGGGGGGATTGCAGCAGTTAAGGTACCCGACAGCGCTCAGTTGTGACTTGGTGGCGATTCTATGAAACATAGAAAGAAAGGATTGGAACCTCCGCCACAGGTAGAATCCAAAGTGTTGTCATCCGAACCGATCTGTAACAGGTCACCAGTAGGAGCTGGGTTTAAGCTTGCAGTAGTAGTGGTATGTTTTAAATCTGGTGAAACTGGAGGGCCCGAGTAGTCGCAATCGATAGCTGAAACTGAGATCCTGCTAGAAATGTGGGCCGGAAGCTGGTGGGCCAAGGCTAAGGGTGGAACACTTGGAGAGCCCCTAACAAAGAAATTAGTAGTGAAAAGATCAATCAAATCGTTTGTCACAGGGGAGGTGGTAGTCATGGTTTCCAACATTTGACCTGCGGAGATAACGGCGGCGTCAATCCAAGCAAAAACACTTTGTTCTTTTCAATCGTCACCGCCTCTTCTCGAGGGTGGGGGGTCAGAGGGTGTGGCATAACGCCAGAAGCGTTGTGAGATATGCATGCCAAGGGCATCATTTGTTGCTCCGCTACATTCATCGACAGATCTTCTTCAACAATGCAAGAATCCATAAGAGATGTTCGGTAACAGCTATTGTTCGAGCTCTCGGAAGTATTTTCTTTTACACAAGATCCTAGGATTGCTGGTATAAGTTAGCTTGACAACAATTCCGGCTCGAGGGCGGCCACGTCGCAAAGATCATTAAGACAGTCAAAGCTGTCCTCAAATTCAGATTTTGGTGCTCGATCCACCGCTTTAGAATTCTTCATCATCAACTCATACACAGTGTTTGTTATGCCAGAATCTCTCTTTGGACTCTAGATTGGTATCAATGCATTGAACATATACCCCAACCAAACAACTTCCTCTGGGGACATAAAATTAAGCAAGGCCAATTAACTAAAACTTGCAGAAATGAATTAGTAGCAGACCGATAGAAATTGGGTAATTTCAAACTGATTGTGATACCATTTTGAGTTCCATTTTTACCTCCCAAACAAGTTGAAAAATATAGTAACAAGCACATCCTCATCAACCACAGAGGACACAGATGCTTTGATAAACTCTCTCTTCACCTCAACCAGCTGAGCTCTGGCACTGGTTTCAGTGCCAGAAGCTGACTGTTTGACTGCCTGTCCAGTAGCATCTGGACGACCGCATCTTTCTGTGGAAACCAACCCAGCGCCTCCATCAATATGCACGGCACGAGGGTGAAATGTGGGATTGTTGGACAAACTATCACATGGAGATGGTGTCTGAGAGGGTGTATCCCCACCCTCCTGCAGGGAAAGATCTTTAGCAATAACATCAGAAAAATCGCATCCGGACAAAAATAGTTTTGCTTGAAACAAGAAATGCCTTACCAGGTAAGGTGTCTCCTGAGAGACCACGGTGATCTTCACCAACATGGTTTCTGTCAGGCATGTATATCAATGGTTAACAAAAAAAACCTTCCTTGGGGTTGGGGACCCTTTTTGTTTTTTGTTGTTAACCCGTTTTTCTTTTTAAGGTTTTTGTTCCCTTGTTTTTTTGCGGAGGTTGTTGCAGTGGTGGTTGTGATGGGAGAAGAGGCGAGAAGAAAGCAAGAATAAAGATCAATGCTCAAGACCCGAACTTGAAGGACCTCCGGTGTTGAGGACTCAGAGGGAAAAATCTTTCACCGGAAAAGAAACATTAGGCTTTTAAAAAGATTAAACAGGTAGGAGTAAGCCTTGAAACCCAAATTGAGATTATCGATTTGAAAAAAAAAGAAACAATTTTCGTGAGTGTGTAAAATGCAGGGAAGTTATTGGAAGGTGAAGTGACCTGGTGAAGACCTCTTCGGGAACGGTGTGGTTGGAGGATGGAGGAAGGAACCTTGGATGGCCGGGAAGAAGAAGCATTTATAAAGAGATGCCGGGACTGTTTCTGGAAACGGGAGGCAGTCTCGTATGGGGGGTGGGGTGACCCCCGGTTCCAGGGTTTGAAGATACTCAACAAGTCCAATACACAAAGGTTCGTTATCGACACGCACCTTCTTCAATATCCATTTTCAGGCTGCCCTTAAGGTGATGGTGTATTCGCAAATTGTGAATCATCCCTATCCCACGAAGCAACTATCCCCAATAGCCATCGATTCACCATTCCTGGAACAACCTCAAAATAGCTGTATTGTTGATAATTTCTTATTCAACAACTTTACCTATCAAGCAAGTGTTTACCAAGAGATGGTTTTAGCACCCCCAAGTTTACTCTTCTTATTTCTCCAACAGTGGGAATTCGTGTTGGCCCTCTCCTTGGCTTCTAGTATCTGCTATCACAAGTGATACTGTGTGACTGCTTACCTCATCCTGTTGGATATAAGCTTATCATATGGCATCTCGATGATGGACATCGATTCCTTTCACTTCTTCTCCTTCTCCTTTTATCTTCTCTTCTTTTTTGTCTGATTGTTAAACGGCTTCACTTCCATTCAACATCTCCCACGCCAGTTACGGTATTACCCGGTGCACCGTCACCTTAAGGGCAGCCCCAAAATGCATATTGAAGAAAGTGCACGTCGGTAACGAACCTCTGTGTGTTGTACATATAGAGTATCTTCAAACACTGGAATCGAGAGTCATTTTACCCTACATATGAGACTTCCTCCTGTGTCCAGAAACAGTCCCGGGATCTCTTTATAAATCTTTCTTCTTCTCGGTCATGCACGGTTCCTTCCTCCATCCTTAAACCACACCGCTCCTGAAGAAGTCTTTACCAGGTCACTTTACTTTAAATAGTTTCCCTGCATCTCTACATGTCAAGTCTTGGTACCAAATGGTATTCTATCAAACTTTTTTTTTGTAAGGGTATCATGTTAAATTTGGTGCCACACAAGTGCATTGTGTTAAATAACCAATTTTGTTTTTATTTGTTTATTTTTCTCCAAAAAGATATTTTTTAACTGAGAGTTCGCGACACTCAAGGTGATTGAAGTTCAAGTTTTGAGTCTCGATCTTTACTTGAACATTTAAAAAGTATCCGGACGCTTTTTCTCCAAGACCGGTACTAATCAACGCAAGGTGTCCGGATACAGTCGGGTGACAAAAGTATTTCCGAAACACGAAAAGCCTGCCTACACTCGGTTCCACGACACTCATATTTTCTACTCTCCCACCCCAACCACATATAGAGAGAATACAATAATGAATGAGAAGATTAATTACAGGTAGTAGAAAACATATGTAAAGAGAATTCAATTTTTATTTTTTTAGTACTTGGTATACCAACCATTTGCTGCAATAACTACACAAACTCTGGATGGCATACTTCTCCACAAATCCTCCAGATATTCTAACTCCAATGTATCCCATACTCGTGGAAGACATTCAGCAAGGTGTTTCCTAACTCTCTCTAGTCCACCTTTTGTGTCCCCAATGTGAGGGTACATTTTCTGCATCCTCTCCTTAAGTTGACGCCAAAGGTGTTCGATTGGATTTAAATCGGGTGAATATGGTGGCTATTCCATCACTTCCACTCCATGCTCATCATGCCATTCCTTTACCACTCCATTCTTATGGACCCTAGAGTTATCTTCCATGAAGATAGGCTCTACACCAGTGGTTTCTTGGACTCTTTGTAGGACAAGAAGTAAAAGATTCTCTAGGAGATCTTGATAGACAAATTGATCCACTGACTTGATGATTAAAGGCACAAAGGTTCCCCAATATATGACCCAAAAGTACCCCCACACCATCAGCTTCACTTCCCCTCACTTTTCATATGTTTGAATGCATTCCTTATCCCACTTTTCAGATGGTGTACAGAAAACCTACATAGTGTATGGATCCTTGCTCATTTCAACACTGCATTCATCACTCCATATTACTCGCTTCCAACCCTCCTCAGTCCAATCTGCATAGCGTAAAGCCCAGCACAAGTATTCAGCAGCATGGTCCTCAGTCATCTTTAGTCCCTTTTTTGCTTGCCATTTTTTAATGCCTTCTTTTGCTAAAATGTGCTTGATGGTTCAAACACTGACATTAGGAGCCACCGATTTTGTTAACTCCTGTAAAGTTTGGCTTCTGTTTGCTTTAGCTGCTCATGGCACGTGTCGCCAATCTCGCCCACTGACCTTGGAAGGATGGCCTCATATGGTGCGATCATGGTGGTCCTTTCTCTCTTGCTACCATTGGATGAACTTGCACACCATGCAGTCTTGTCTCAGATTTGTCAACTGTTGCAAGACTTCTGCGACACTCTGGTGCACTTTCCACAGTCTCATAATTTCTCCCTTCTCAATATCTGAAAGGCATCCAATTCCCAGAGTCTTCTCTTTCATCCTGGGTGGCATAACGTGGATTGAGGTTGTGGGTAGTATTGTGGGGTTACGAAGCATGATCAGTTTTCAGAAATATTTTTGTCCTATTACTGTACTTTCTAAATTGCCAATTATTCTTGCTTTCTCTTCTTGTCCCTCACAATCACCCCTGAAATAACCTCAGCAACTACCTCAGCAACCACCTTGCCCACTACTGCCATCTCTGCAACTATCTCCACCACAATATCAATGTCAACAAAAATCTCAACAATAAAATTAGGTTACCAGTAATTACTTCAAATGTTCCTTACTATTTGATGGCTGTTTTTGTTAACCATTAAGAGCAATACCGAAAAGAAGCTGTAGTGATGAAGGCTCTCCTCACCTCTCAGGAGATATTCTAACTGGTGAAGCATTTCTCATTTAGCACAAAAGTTTGTTTATATTCAGATGCTAACTTTCTAATGCTATTGTTAAAGTGATTTCTCTGCAAGGATATGGGGATACACGTTATCAGGCACTTTCTCCATGTGACAGATTGTCAAGCAATCTTACTCCTGCCAGTCAGGGTAAGCAGTGTGATGGAGGCACTTCTTTAGTCTTAGCCAATAGATCCAATGCTGCTGCAGAAGCAGTGAAATTGCCAGCTTCTGGCCCTGAAACCATGCCTTAGTTCCTTTTGTGGAGGTGAAGCGAGATTACACCAAAACCTCTGCCTCCTCTCAGATTAATTAGGATATGCTTTGGTTACCAAATTTTTTCAACTGGTTTGCTTGGTACAACTAAAACACAGAATGGTATGATAATCAAAATGAATTCATACAGCTTGTATTGGCCCTTGACTAATATATTTCTGCAGGCTATCATGAACTGTTCTTGGCTGATCATATCTCCCCAGAGAAAGCTGAAGAGGTTAGGTATAGGTTGGCCGTGTTGATACCAACAAAGAGCCTGATGAAATGTTCTGGTATAAAAAAAGACTTTATCTGAACCTTTAATAAACCAATTGAAGTTGGTGGATCAAGCACCAAAATTGGAACCTGGGGACAGTTTCAGGTATCCAAATGATCCTTGCATTCAAGCCCCTCTCAAGCCTGAAAGACTATCAAATTATCATATACCAGTAACCTTAGGACTAGGACTCTGTTTGGTTAACTATGGACCATTGACCTGCCATTCCAGACATGACCGTTCACAGCTGTGAATGGTTGCTTGAGATTTGATCCACCCCCAGAAAGGCTGTTCAGTTAAACAGACCATACAACCAACCATTCCTTAGTCAACCTTGAAAAGTTTTTACCAGCAATCTTTTCAAGTACAAACTCCCAATTGCATAGCAATTTTCAACATCCAACAGGATCCATCTCTCTGCCATGAAAGTGAAAGAACACCAGTACAGAGGAAGCTTGCCCAGCTCCTAGTACCCAGCTTTCTTGTTCTACTGGGCCAGTATTTCAGTCTACTACACCTATCTTTCATCTGTCCAGTGATGAGAGTCCTTATCCTATTGTGTCAAGTTTTACACAGCTGGATAATATAGAGGAGAGAGGTACTGGTGAGATGGAGCTGCTTTCAGCTCCCAGCTCACAGGTTTCTGCTTCAGTTTCTGCTCACACTGTTTCTGCTGCTGCACCAACTCAGCTATCCCAAATATCATCCTCCAAGAAAGTATATTGAAAACCTGTGATTTGGACTCTGGAGATGACATGAGTCATGGTGAGAGAGGTTGTACACCAAATCCCTGTGGGAAAGCATTCAGATAATAGATTCAAGGTTGAAGTGTGGAGGGAGATTTCTATGGTAGTGGTTAGAATGGGCAGAGAACCATCTGATATGCTCACTGGCGAGAAGTATTAGTCTAAACTAAAGAATATACTTACTACTCCCTGTATGTTTTTAATATCTGACACCACTAACTTTATTACTATATAGTTAAAAACAAGGTATGTATTACAAACTCAGCATGGTTTGTAATGGTTTCACATGACATACAATTATATGTCATAGTATTTCATTTGTTAAAAGGTTTTCGCACATGACTCTGTTGAGTCATATGATGTTATGTTTTCGCACTGCGACTCACGTAAGAGTCATAGAGTTTCACATGACTCACAGTCGTGAAGTCATAGTTGTTATGTTTGAATTTGATTGGTATGTTGTGCATTGACTCATATGTGAGCATATGAGTCATAAGGAATGAGAGGCATGACTTCGTTTATATGAGTCATGAGGTTTCGCACATGACACCTTTAAGGTCACGGGACCTTCATGCATGATCAAGTATGATTATGAGGTTATATGTTACCCGAGTGTATGAGTCACAGTTGTGACTCATTTAATTTGTAAGCGGGTTGCTGGAAGCACTATATAAGGGGGTCAGTAGGACCTGATGGTTAGTTCTTCATGCAACTACCTAAGTTATTTCCTATCTATTACTTTACAAATAAAACACCTTTACATTCATTATGCATAGATTGAACAATCAAGAAAGAAAGAACAAGACTACATACAAGTTAGTGCTATAAGGACTTAGTATCAACAAAGGTTGATATCTAAGATGTAGCGTAGGATAACAAATACTAGAATTCTCAAAGAAAGGAGAATACAATAGAAGGCAAGTAAGTCTATCTAGAGAAGCAAGCTAACTACAGGATCATTGCCTGTTGCGAGATATAAATAGGAGAGATCTATTCTTACAAACCTAGCATGGAAAAGGGTTTTCACATAACTCATAATTGTGAGGTCATAGGATTTGTAATGATTTCGAGCACATGACCAATTAGGTCATGTGAGTTTCACACATGACTTGCAATTATGAGTCATAGTTGTATATTTGATTTGATTGCGCAATAACTTGTTTAAAAGTTATTAGTTAATTTTGCACACATGACTTATTTAGAAGTCATGTGAGTTTCGCACATGACCAGTTTAAGATCATGTGGTTATTATGTTATGCGAATATATGAGTCACAGTTGTGACTCATAAATAGTTATTGATTTGTAAGCGGGTTGGGGAAGGACAATATGAGGAGGAGGATACGACATAGTAGTTAGTTCTTCATGCAACCACCTAAGTTATTTCCTAGATATAACTTTATGACTTTATGAAAATAAAACACCTTTATGCTCTTTACTAAAAAGAAAAGAACATTGCAATATTGTCCTTATAGGATAAGGAAGAAGTGAATGAATAACTTAGTCTTAGGAAGACTGAGTAAGAAAATAAAAACTTAGTCTTAGGAAGATTAAGTAGAGAATAATAAATACGACTCTGAGTATTTATTTCCTTCCATTCCTATATCATACTAACTATATATTGTCGTTGCCTGTTGCACGGATATATCATAGCAGAGATCATATAGGCAATCCTAATATCTATAGCCGATCATAACATTTAGTTGCATCTTACAAAAGCAACACCCAATGACAACCATAGCCGAAGCAGCAGGAGATGTACCAATTAACCCCCCTTGGGGACAGGGAGAAGAATAGGGAGAAATACCAGACGTGCTACCATTGGCACTAAGGGTGGAACAGTTAACAGAAATCTTGGCCAGACTACAATCTGAAAGAAGACCCAAGACAGAAAAACTGGAAACGTTCAGCACATAATGGGACAAACTACGAACATGGTTAGCCAAACTAAGGGTCTACTTCCAAGCCATAGGATGGCATGAAAACCATGACATGGACAAAATGGTATACATAACAAGTCTGCTAAGGGGGGATGCAGCCACCTGCATTACACCTTATGCGGAAGAAAGTATAGCACAACCTTGGGGGGGGTCATGGGACCTATTCAACGAAGGCATTAAGGAACAATTCAGAGCAATGGATCTAAGAGAAGAGGTGCGAATAAAACTCAAAGGACTAAGACAAGGAAACAAGTCTATGACGGAATACTGAAATAGCTTTAGAATAACTGCCACCGAAGCAGAGTTATATGAAGTAACAAAAGTAGAATGGCTATTAGCAGGAATATACCTAACACTATCGAGTGCATGGGAAATGGATATAACAGCCTTTAAATCCACGGAACAACATGCACAATGGGCAATCACAAAAGAAACCAAACTAGCAATGTTCAAACATATTCAGAAAGGACAAAAAATGGGGATAGCTCCACGAAACACAGATGGAACATTCAAACAGACTCCACCCTCAGGGGATCCTATAGACCTAGATGCGACAAATCGGAGAAGATACCAAAGATTACCCTAGGAAGAGTGGAAGAAAGGCATGAAGGAGGGACTATGCTATCAATGTGGGAAAAAGGGACATATAGCAAAAGACTGTCATGCCCAAAAAACCAACATCAACAAATCTAAGATCAGAGGGATGGAGGTAGATGTAACAGGTAGTAACCTGTATGAACTAATACAATAGGGATCGGCGGTAGACCAGCTATCATTCGATTCCTAAGGGAGACTAAAGAGGGAAAGACAAGAAGGTCTTAGAAGAAGCGAAGGGGAAAGGGAGCAAGAGAATCGCCGTTCAACCAAGTATATTTCTTATCTAGGTTCTGTCTGAAGTCTGGCGTTTCCTACTAGTCAGGAAGCCTGTCTTAAATACATGATTTCCTCCACCCAAGGTAGAGGCTCCTGAAAACCCACAACCACTGTCATTACCAGTAAGTACACACTACCGGAATCTTGTAATCCTACCGGAGTCCTGAAAGCCCAAGGCAATCCCTCACCGAAGCCCTATATCTACCACGAGTATACATGACCATTGCTTCCCTTGGAATCCCTAGGGCACAACCTTGCCAGTACAAAAGCATAACTAAAACAAACATAACATGTTACCGGAATCCTAGTGATACCGGTAGTGAAACAATCAATCAATCAAAGCAAAACAAACAACATAGCATGACAAAGGAAAACATAAGCATAACCAGTATACAGTTGCCGGAACATGCACACATGTTACATTCCCCCAATCTAAAACCCGACATACCCTATTCCAAGTCCTCCTGCTTGTTCCCATCCATGTGCCAAAGGAGGGCATCGTCATTGGTACTGAAGTAGTCAAACTCTGAATAGCTAGAGTCATATTCTTCATCGTCATAAGGTTTCCAAAATTTGTCAGGTACAGGTCCAGCTGCACAGGGGGTCTCCGATACTTCCATTGGTTCTCAAACCATTCTAACATAGTGTGAATTGATCTTAGGTGGGGTGCCGCCAGGTGGTTTGTAGTCCAGTATTCTTGGATGATTTCCAAGGAGTTTTTCAAGTTCTCGATGGGTTCACAAGAGTCGTCAGTCCTTTCATATCCTTTCCAGTGTACCAGGAATTCGTCCCTGTTGTTCTGGTGTCTGTAGTCAAGGATCTGTTCCACTTCCCATTCTTCTGCATTGTCAATGATGATAGGTGCCGGCCTGTCCATCCTTCGAGATGCGAATCTATTTGGGTCATTTTCAGGGTATTCTTTGAGGGAAGATATGTGGAAGAACGATTTCTATCGCTCCATTTGCCGGGGCAATTCAAGCTTGTAGTTGTCGGTATAGATGTCATGTTCCAGTACCTTGAACGGTCCAAACCACCGGTGTTCTAGCTTCCTCGATTGTCTAGGTGTAGAGGTGTAGGGCCACCCTCTAACCAATACTCTGGTTCCTATCTCCAAGGGGGATTTCTGGGGTTTGCGCCGCTTGTCTGCTTGTACTGTTTGCCTGAATGTGGCATGCTTCCATGCCATATCCACTTCTATTCTCGTTGCTTCATGGATATTCAATATTTCATCAACAGTCGGTACCTTGCTGGCTGATCGTTGGACAGGGTTAAAGATTTTCCATGGCTGTCCATATAGGGCCTGGTAGGATGAGATACCCAAGGATTCATGGGGTGTGCCATTCATCGCTGCCGCTATAGAGGGGAGAACCTGGGACCAGTTGTTCTGCCTTTTGTTGACAAAGTTCCTTATTATTTTCTTGAGTGTACGAATCCTGCACTCCACTTGGCCGTCAGTTTGGTGGTGGTATTGGGTGGCCATCCAGACCTGGATTCCCAATGATTTCATCATTTGAGACCAAAACTTAGAGGTAAACCAGGAGTCCTGGTCAAGTATTATGCTGAGTGGAAGGCCATGAACATCAAAGATGGTACTTTGAAATTTTTTGAATGTCTTCTCAGAGGTGGCCTGGTCTCCAAGAGGGACAAGGTGGGTATAAGATGTAAACCGGTCCATGATAACCATGATAGTATTGTATTTGTTTGATTTGGTGAAGGGTCCAGCAAAATCGATAGCCAAGGACTGGTATACCTCATCTGGCTCTGGGAGTGTGAGGGATCGTCCTGCTAGGAGGGAAGTTGGTTCGTTGTTGATCTAACATTGGTCACAGGAGTGACAATAGGCCATGAAATCCTGAGGTATCTGTGGCCACCAAAAGAAACAGGCTGCATATCGGTAGCTTTTATGGGCTGAGAAATGTCCAAGGCCTTCATGAACTGTTTTGAGAATAAAATCCCGAAGGGATACTCCCCTTTCCAAAGGTCCCACAGGGATATAAAGGTTATAATACCTATTGATATTTTGTGCAATAAGAAGGCCATCTTGAATGGAATAGTGTAGTTTGTTGCCGGTCTCCTGAACTCTAGCAAAGAGGGGGTCAAGCTTAAGCGCTGTAATGACCTTTGGGCAGAATTCGCCCATGAGTGTTGTGTGGATTGTACCTAAGAAGGTGTTCGCTTTTTCGGTTTCCTGGTAACTCCAGAAAGGCTTGCTGTAGAGGGGTGAAGAAGAAGCAGCTGGGGAGGCATCTGGCAACTGATCCAGTATCAATTTATCCGCCAATATTTCCTGGCCTGTTAAGAATCTGGGAGGGGGATGGGGGAGAGAGGGAGAAGGCCATGTTGTAAGTGGAGGGGTGCTTGCTGGCGAGGAGGAAATGATTTCGCTTGCATTTTTCTTTCCCTTGCCCTTCTTACTTTGCTTTCATTTCTTGGGATCCCTGGGAAAGTAATTTGCTCCTTCCTTATCAGATTTGTGTACTTCGCATTCATCGTCATAGCATGCTGTCCATGTGGATGCTGCATTCGCTGCTTTCTTTTTGGACAGCTTGTGAAGTGTGACTCCATCTCCCCAGGAGTTGCCTTTGGTGATGGAACTATCAGTGCTGGTCTCGCTCTTGGGAGGGTTTCTGTTGCTTTCCTTGTGTTTCTGGGATCGGGTGACTGCATTGGCTTGAATGGTGTTCAACATATAATCAGGGCTGGCCCTGAGTATTGAATCTCGTGAGGTGAGGGTTGGAGAGTGTCGGTTTGCTGCTGAGGAGTTCATGTCGCTATCGGATTCCAAGCTGTAGGATGCTGAAGAGGTGTAGTTGGTGTGGATTTCTGATGCTTTGGTGTTTGGAGTGATCTGGGTATCATGGTTTTCGGAGGTGGGATCTTGGAGGATTATATTATAAGATGAAGATCCATCTTCATGAATTCTCGATAGGTAGTCTGCTAAGAAATTCTTTGCTCCTGGCATATATTGAATAGAAAAATCAAAGCGGCTAAGTTGCATTAGCCATCTTTGCTGCCAGTCGCTTAGCTTCTTTTGGGTCATAAGTTCAGTTAGACTTTCATGGTGGGTAACTATAGTGAATTTGGTGCGTGACAACAGGTGTGCAAAGGCTGCCACAGCCTCAACGATTGCAAGAGCCTCCTGTTGATGTGTGGGATAGTTGCTTTAGGAGGGTGTTAATTTCTAGCTATGGAATGCTGCCGGTCTGGCCTCTTCCCTGGTTGTTCCTTGTCCTACCCATGCACCAGTTCCAGTGGGAGATGCATTGGTAAACAGCCATATCATATCTGGTTTGGAATGATCAATCAGTTGCAAGACCTGGTGTTCTTCTGCCGCCTTTTTAACCGCCTGGAATGCAGCTTCCTGCAGGTCAGTCGAAAGCCATTCCGCATCGCCGGTAAGAGCTGTAAGTGGTGCAGTAATGGTAGTGATGTGGGGTAGGAACTGTGAGATATAATTAACCATTCCATTAAATCGCTGAAGCTCTTTCTTATTCTTTGGTCTGGTCCAGTCCTTAACAGTCCTTATTTTTTCCGGTGCTGGATGTATGCCATTATTATCAATTATGTGGCCCAATATATCCAGTTCTTTTGCAAAGAAGATGCTCTTTTTGCAGTTTGCATATAGCTTCGCCTGCTCTACATCAGCAAAAGAAAATCTTGCATCTGATGCATGGGCATTGCGTCCTGACACAAGCTGCATTTCTCATGTGCCTGGTACTCCTGGTGCATCCTGAGTTTGGATGTACCACTACATTGCACCTGGTGCATCCTGAGTTTGTGTGGGATGCTCGGTTGCATCCTGAGTTGGGAAGCTATACTCAGTTGCGCCTAGTGCATCCTGAGTTCTGCAGGGATGCTTGCTTGACTCCTGAGTTTGGATTGGACACTCAGTTGCATCCTGAGTTTGGAAGCTACACTCAGTTGCGCCTAATGTATCCTGAGTTCTGAAGTGATGCTCCGTTACCTCCTGAGTTTGGATTAGACACTCGGTTGCATCCTGAGTTCTGCAGGGATGTTCACTTGCCTCCTGAGTTTGGATTAGACATAAGGTTGCAGCCAGCCACATATTAGCCACTGACTGTGAAAGCTAAACCAAATTAGGCACGAAAAAAGGAGAAGACTCAAATAGCATATTATCTTGTCAAATTGGGTAGTGCTGGGGCAAGGTTTGATCACCCAAGCACATAATTAATAATAGATTAACAAAAGTCAAGGCTGCTTAACAGGAGTTTACATGATCTCCTTTGCCCCTTTTTGTTAAATCGTAGGCTCTATGGGGATTAGTTGTCTTGAAATAGAGATTAGAACCCTGTATAGAGATCCTTAATTTGATGAAATAATATGGTACACTGATATCCAAGTCTATTTTATTCTCATAACTCTGAAGGGAGTGAATATGACAGTTGCATTCATTGTAAAAACGAGTGATAGTTGTGATATCTTAGGTAATACAGTTTGTTCTGTTTTCATACACGCGTTTTCTGATCATTCTTTTTAGTTACACCTCCCACATCCTTCTGGCATCACTCTCCACCAAGCGACAGGCTGCTATGGAAATAGTCTTGACCGGTGAATTTCTGCTAACTTTGAAGACAGATATCTCGATGCCCAGGCATTTGCTCATGCCTGTCAGACATGTTTCTGAATCCTCTCGATGCCAGCTTTCCAACGGCGCCTCCCCCATTCTCCTGGCATCAGTCCCCGCCGAGCTACAGGCTGCTATGGAAATGGTCTTTACCAGTAAACTTCTGCTAAATTTGAAGACAGATAGCTCGACGCCCAGCCATTCGCTCGCGCCCATCAGCTATGATCTGGAATCCCCTTGATGCCAGCCTTCCAACGGCAGCTTCCACGCCCTCCTGGCATCAGTCCCCGCTGAGCTACATGCTGCTTTGGAAATGGTCTTCACTAATGAATTTCTGCTAACTTTAAAGACAGATATCTCGACACCCAGCCATTCGCTCGTGCCCATCAGACATGTTCCGGAATCTCCTCGATGCCAGCCTTCCAACGGCATCTCCCACGTCCTCCTGGCATCGGTCCCCGCCGAGCTACAGGCTGTTATCTAACTGGTCTTTACTGGTAAACTTTTGCTAGATTTGAATACAGATAGCTCGACGCCCATCTATTCGCTCGTGCCTGTCAGATATGTTCTGGAATCCCCTCGATGCCAGCTTTCCAACGGCGTCTCCCACATACTCCTGGCATCAGTCCCCACCGAGCTACAGGCTGTTATGGAACTGGTCTTTAATGGTGAATTTCTGTTAACTTTGAAGACAGATATCTCGACGCCCAGCCATTCGCTCGCACCCATCAGACATGTTCTGGAATCCCATTGATGCCAGCTTTCCAACGGCGGCTCCCACGGCCTCCTGGCTTCGGTCCCCGCCGAGCTACAGGCTGTTATGGAACTGGTCTTTACTGGTAAACCTTTGCTAAATTTGAATACAGATAGCTCGACGCCCAGCTATTCGCTTGCGCCTGTCAGATATGTTCTGGAATCCCCTTGATGCCAGCTTTCCAACGGCGTCTCCCACGTCCTCCTGGCATCAGTCCCCACCGAGCTACAGGCTGTTATAAAACTGGTCTTTAATGGTGAATTTCTGCTAACTTTAAAAACAGATATCTCAACGCTCAGCCATTCGCTCATGCTCATCAGACATGGTCTGGAATCCCCTCGATGCCAGCTTTCCAACGGTGCCTCCCATATCCTGCTCGCATCGGTCCCTGCCGAGCTACAGGCTGCTATGGAACTGGTCTTTACTGGTAAACCTTTGCTAGATTTGAAGATAGATATCTCGATGCCCAGCTATTCGCTTGCGCCTGTCAGATATGTTCTGGAATCCCCTCGATGCCAGCTTTCCAACGGCATCTCCCACATCCTCCTGGCATCAGTCCCCACCGAGCTACAGGCTGCAATGGAAATGGTCTTTACTGGTGAATTTCTGCTAACTTTGAAGACAGATATCTCGACGCCCAGCTATTCGCTTGCGCCTGTCAGATATGTTCTGGAATCCCCTCGATGCCAGCTTTCCAACGGTGGCTCCCATGGCCTCCTGGTATCAGTCCCTGCCGAGCTACAGGCTGCTATGGAAATGGTCTTTACTGGTAAATTTCTATTAACTTTGAAGACAGATATCTCGATGCCCAGACATTCCCTCGTGCCTGTCAGACATGTTTTCTGAATCCCCTCGATGCCGGCTTTCTAATGGCGCCTCCCACAACCTCCTGGCGTCAGTCTCTGGGAAGCTATAGCCTGTTAAGAAACTACTATTTGTCTGTTAAAGGAATGCTCATGCGAAATCTATCTTGCTCATGTATACTAGTTATAAATTTATATAGAATAGATGAAATTGAAATAGTTTTACTAAAAGAAACTTTGTGACCTAAGTCCTACATATGGGTCACACTGCTGGTATGCTAGTGTCAGGAGTTTTGAATTTTAGATGCTCTCCTCAGATGTTATTATGATATACTCGCTTAGGACCAGACGGCCTTAGGATGCAACAGTTGAGGACCAGATGTCATCAGGATGCAACCGTGAAGTGCCAGGCATTGTCAGGGCGCACCAGGCATAGGGGTCTGTGTCCAGATTCTGTCCAGATGCACCTGGCGCATGCCTTAATGTCAGGACGCAATCTCACTTCAATGTCGCATCCTGGTTAACAGTTATCGTTATGTGCAGCCTGTGCGTCAGATGCACAGAATGCACCTGGCGCTAGACATTATTTTTGCTGATGTAGCTTTCTGCAGATCGTCTTGATATGTTCCACATGGGCCTGGTATGTGTCGCTAAATATAATGATATCATCAATATAAACCCAAACGAAGATGCCTAGTTCATCTGAGAGGGTGTCTTCCATAACCCTCATAAATGTGGCTGGGGCATTTGTATCTCCTTGCAGCATTACTCTGCATACAAATGCTCCAAAGGGTGTCTTGATAGTATTGTATTTCTTGTCATCTGGGTGAACTCTGGTCTGAAAATAGGCATCGCTGAGGTCTATTTTGCTTCTATATTTTGCTCTTCCAACTGCATTGATTATTACCTATTGGTTGGGTATCGGTGAGTGGTCCTTAATTGTATTCAGATTTCTTTGCCCCAGATCTGCTAGTGGTCTTATGCTGCCATTTGGTTTGCCTTGTACAAACATGCTCGATCCACCAGGTGCTTCTGCTCTGGAAATAACTCCTGCTTTTTGTTGCTTCTCAATCCATGCTTTGAATGGTGGTAGAAGCTTTTCCGGTGATTTGTAGTTTGGCATTTTTGGGTAAAGGTTGGGATCCTTTAGGCGGATCTGGTGGTCTATGTTCCTTCTTGGTGCCATGGTAGTAGGTACTTCTTTGACAAATACCTTAGGGAACATCGTTAGGAAATTCGGTGCCTTTTCTGCTTTTGCCCTCGCAGATCTGGGCCGAGTAGACTGTCCGTTACAGTTTACTCTCACCTTGTTGTCAGGGAAGTATAGGCTGTTTTTCCTGCAGTCTATTATTGCTCCAAGTTTGACAAGGTCATCCATACTGAGTAGGACATTATAGTCTGATACTGTTGTGACCATCATCTCAATTCTCAGTATCTTTATCTTCCCGATCTGAATATCGATGGTACTATTGTAATTGCTGCTTGATCTCGACCCCTTGACTGCCATTTTTAGAGTAACAGGGCACTTTCGAGGCTGGTAAGGGATGTTGTGTGTGGTGACAAATTGGTTGCTTATCAAGCTTCCACCGATGGTTCCTGTATCTGGTTGCACTCTTGCTTGTTTGCCATCTACCAGCATGTTGAATTCGAGGGCTTGGAAGGGTGCACCAGGGTCTTCAGGTGTCCCAACAGTAGTCTTGTAGGTCCTTATAGTGTCTTGTCCATCCACTTCTTGAGTAGAGTCACTTTCTAGCTCATACTCCTCATCGTTGCTGTCGGTATTGTCCTCTGTGATCCTGACATGGTTGGTTTTGACTTCTTTCTTGGGTCATTCATTTGCCATATGTCCACCTTCTCCACAGTAGAAGCAGGCTCCTTCCTTTTTCCGTTGTTCCATTTCCTTCTTGCTGGGTTTCTTGTTCTTTGTATAGGTTGTTTTCTTTGCTGGTGCCTTGCTTTTTCCTGCTGCTTTGCTGCTCGATGCTTGTGCAGGTTGATAGTCTTTCTTTGGTTTGTTTGACTTGCTGGTTGATGGGCCGCTGCTACTGCCATAGCCTCCAGTTTTGTACATAGTTGCATCATATCTCTCTGCGATCTGTACTATCTGGGTCCAGGTATCTGTTTCCCGGATCTGGGGTTCAACATTTCTTCTGAGGTGACAATTCATTGCATCTAAGAACCATTGCCTTTGTGTGTAGTCAGATACAGATTCTCTTGGGAGGGTAGCTCTTAAGTCTTCTAGTTCTCCCGCAATCTTCGATATCCTAGCTGGTTTTCCTCCTGTAGTTTGTGATACCTTCTGCCATTACTGGTATAGGTCATCTGTATTTGTAGATGCTTCAAAGAGTTGCTTGAATCGGTTTCGAAAGGTTTCAAGGTTTGGTGTATCATCATGCTCATCGAGTAGTGTCATGTATGTATTGTGTGCTCGCTTCTCAGTATAGGCTCCATAGTAATCAACCACATCTTCCATATCGTCATTGATGTTATGCTTTGAGAGGTACTTCTTTACTTCTCTGAGCCATTTCTTGAGTCTGTTTGGTTTGAGGTCATCTCCTTCCCCACTGAACTTTGATGGTTGGGGCCACTTGATTTTTGGCCTTTGTGCTGCTTCGTCAGCAGGTCTTTGTGCCGTGTCACCCATTCCTGCTCCTCCTGGTGGTGATACTGGGTCTTCCAGGGGTCTTGAACCTTCTGGCTGCTTGCCCTTGCCCTCAGGTGTCTCAGGTTTGGGTGGTTTGGCTGGAGATTCTGGGAACGCTCCTGGCAATGGGGTTCGCTCTCTGGATGCTGACTGGCTTACTGCTTGGCTTGCCGTCTCAGATTGGACTCTGCTTCCAAAGACTGCTCCAAATAGGCTTCCAGATCTGTGTCTTGTTTCTGGGTTGGGACCTCTTGCTGCTGGCTGGAGGATCTGTTCTACAGTTAGGTCCTCCTCTGGGTCAGAGTCAAGGTCTTCTGGTTGTAGAGCACTTCCAGCTTGTGCTGAAGCTTCGGTTTCTGAGTCTGAGTTGCTGTTAGTTGCTAAGGGGTTCTGGGGAAACTCTAGCCTATGGGGTGGTCTGGATATCCTTCCGGACCTGGTCCTTCGATGACCACTTTGTTCTGAAATTGTGAATGTAGCACCTGAGTCGGGAGTGTCTGTCCCTGCCACTCCTGCTTCTAACTAGTTATCAAGATACAGGAAGGGTGATCAATCCTACCTGGTGTTCTCATCCTGAGAACCTGTGAGTACCTACAGAGGGTTAACTTACCTGCTGAGGCGAAAGAAATGTAACAGGTGTTAACCTGTATGAACTAATACAATAGGGATCGGTGGTAGGCCAGCTATTGTTCGATTCCTAAGGGAGACTAGAGAGGGAAAGACAAGAATGTCTTAAAAGAAGCGAAGGGGAAAGGGAGCAAGAGAATCGCCGTTCAACCACGTATATTTCTTATCCAGGTTCTCTCTGAAGTCTGGTGTTTCCGGCTTGTCAGGAAGCCTGTCTTAAATACGTGATTTCCTCCACCCAAGGTAGAGGCCCGTGAAAACCGGCAACCACTGTCATTACCGGTAAGTGCACACTACCGGAATCTTATGATCCTACTGGAGTCCTGAAAGCCCAAGGCAACCCCTCACCGAAGCCCTATATCTACCGCCAGTATACATGACCATTCCTTCCCTTGGAATCCCTAGGGCACAACCTTGCCAGTACAAAAGCATAACTAAAACAAACATAACAGGTTACCAGAATCCTAGTGATAACAGTAGTGAAACAATCAATCAATCAAAGCAAAACAAACAACATAGCATGACAAACGAAAACATAAGCATAACCAGAGTACAGTTGCCGGAACATGCACACATGTTACAGTAGAAAAAGGACAAGAGGAGACTTTAAACGATGAAAGTCCCCAGGAATAGATAGTCTTGGGGACAAAAGGACAAAACCCATCAAAAGAAGGATGACGTCAGCAGGAAAGGATGGACCAGGGGATGACAACACAAAAAACATCAAAATAGCAGACCTCCACTGGACAATCCTGAACAAAGAATAGCGAAAACTCAAATTGGACCATAACATGGTCAAAGTACAACTGCACAATGGACAATAACAAATATCAACAAACAGGATGATAGATTGAGGGGTGACCAAAGATTTTATAGACCGCAACTTCACTATAAACCATGAGTTACCCCTGATAAAAATGGAAAAACCAAGAGAAATATACATGGTGGACGGAACTGCATCTGAGGCAGGACCCATCACTCATGTTACAGAAATTCCTATGGACATCGGAAGCAACAAAGAAAAAGCAACCTTCCTAGTTGCGAACCTTGTCAAACACGAAGACATCCTTTGCATGACATGGTTAAAGGATCACAACCCAAGGATCCACTGGAGAGAGGAAGAAATCACCTTCAATAGTGACAGGTGTAAGGCAGTATGCCTTGATGCATCCCCAACAGTATATGCAATGCCAGAAAACGAAGCAATTCAGGAAAATCTGAAAAGTCAGATTTTAAGAATCAGCAATAAAGAAGGACCCCACTATGAGGTTGTGTTCAAAAAGCTGAGAAAAGATATGAAGATACCTATGAGGGGTTTGCAAAAAGCTGCAGGAAGTGACCTGTTCAGTATAGAAGGAGTAATAATCCCAGCAAGGGGACAAAAGCTCCTCAGAACAGGAATCTCCATGGGACTTCCAGAGAACACCTATGCCCACATTGTACCCAGAAGTAGTTTGGCAAGCAAAAATGGCCTCACCATTAATGCTGGAGTCATAGATGCGGACTACAGAGAAGAAATTCAGGTCCTATTGGCAAACCTGTCAGAACCGGATTATGAGGTCCACAAAGGGGATAGGATTGCCCAGGTAATCATCGAAAAAAGTAGTCTCAACACCCTTCAAGGAGGTACAACAACTTCAACCCACAGAGAGGGGTGAACAAGTATTCAGCAGTACAGATCACCAAGAAAAAGAACCAGATCAGGATAAGAAAAAGCTATCGAT
Source organism: Choiromyces venosus 120613-1 (assembly GCA_003788595.2). Lineage (NCBI taxonomy): Eukaryota > Fungi > Ascomycota > Pezizomycetes > Pezizales > Tuberaceae > Choiromyces > Choiromyces venosus. Next base: position 14,000 of record ML120544.1, on the reverse strand, counting down.
AGCTTTTATCTCAGTACAAGCATTTGGCAGAATGCACAAAAAAGGAGAAATTACTGGAATCCTGAAATAGGACGACACAAGACTTACACTAGCAGCCACAACAATCAGCATAGAGCTAGCCTTGCAGAAGAAAGGGAAAGGAGGAAAAGAAACTTTAAAGCAAATAGTGCCTAAGGAATATCATAACTTCTTAAACATATTTGAAGAAAAAGAAAGAACGGAACTACCACCACATTGAGCGGCAGATCACAAAATCGAAATCGAAGCACCACCACCATTCATGAAGCTCTACCCCTTAAGAGGAGAAGAACTTAAGGAACTCGGAGAATACCTGGAAAAGAATCTAGAAAGATGTTGAATAAGACCTTCGTCTTCATCAGCAGGAGTACCTATACTCTTTGTCAAGAAAAAGGACGGAGGCTTAAGGCTCTGCGTGGACAATAGAGGCCTAAACGCTGTATAAAAAAAAGATCAATACCCGTTATCATTGATAAGAGAAGTCTTGGATCGACTGCAAATGGGGAAATACTTCACCAAACTCGATATCAAGGATGCATATCAACACATACAGATTGCCAAAGGGGACAAATATAAAACAACATTCAGGACACAATATGGACTATATGAATATATGGTCATGCCGTTTGGATTAGCCAATGTACCAGCAACCTTCCAACAATGGGTTAACAATGCCTTTAGCAAATACTTGGATGTCAATTGCATAGCTTACCTAGATGACCTATTGGTATATTTGGATACCATGGAACAACATCGGAAAGATGTGGCTATGATATTAGCAAAGCTCAAGGAAATTAGGGTTCGCCTAAAACCCACAAAATGAGAATTCTATAAGGAAGAAACCGAATACCTAGGATTCATCATCAACTCCAAAGGAGTAAGGACGGACCCTTCCAAAACAGATGACATAAAAGTATGGACAACTCTAGAGAAGGTCAAAGACATCCAGAGCTTTGTGGGATTCTGCAACTTCTACTGACAGTTCATAGAGGGATTCAGCAAAATAGCAAAACCCTTATATAACAGAATAAAGAAAAACCTGAAGTGGGAATGTGGAGAGCAAGAACAGAAGGCATTTCAGGGTCTTAAGGAAAAACTCACCACAACTTTGATCCTGAGACATTTCGACCCAGAAGCACCTATTATGATCGAAACAGATGCATCCAATTATGTCTGTTCCAGAATAATATCACAACAGGATAAGGAAGGACTATGGAAACTGATAGCCTATCGGTCAAAAACAATGACTAAAGTGGAATGCAACTATGACATCCATGATAAAGAACTCCTGGAGATCATTCAGGCTGTCAAAGAATGGAGAAAATATGCACAAGGAAGCCCGCACACAGTCAAGATTCTTACAGACCACAAGAACCTCGTCCCATTCACAACCACCAAGGCCTTGAATAGACGACAAATAGGATGGAGTGAAGAACTCAGCCAATACAACATCAAGATTGAGTATCGACTCAGCAAAGAAGGGGCAAAGCTGGATGTCCTTACGTGAGGAACAAATGATATACTGACAGAAGAAGATGATCGCATCACGCAACGACAAAAGATTCTTTTACCTAAAGAACAATTCTTCAAGGATGAAGGGTATACCTCAGGTTCAGAAGAAATTAACAATATGGAACTATGGACCATAGAAGATCAAGGAATGGAAAAGAATATCAAGGAAAAAACATCATGAGATGCCATGCTTCAAGATATTCGAAAAGCTATCAAAAGGAAAGATAAGGAATTCTCAAATGTTGCACTAGGATCATGTGACTGGAAAGAAGGATACATATGTTATGAAGGGAAAATCTGGTTACCAGAAGACGAATCAATAAGAATCAAACCAATCAGAAAGAATCACGACACACTACAAAACGGACACAGTAGAACAGCCAAGACATTAGAATTGACACAACGAACATATTACTGGCCAGGTATGCACCAAGACATTAAACCATATGTCAAAAACTGCGACATGTGTCAACAGATAAAACCAAGTCATCACGCACCCTATGGATTACTACAACCATTACAAGTACCAGAAAAACCATAGAAATCTATCAGTATGGATTTCATCACAGACCTACCACTATCAAACAATTATGATGCCATATGGGTCATTGTGGATCGTCTGACCAAAATGGCTCATTTCATACCCTGTTGAAAAGATATGAAAACCAAACAATTTATGCAGCTATTTATCAAAAATATTTTCAAATTATATGGATTACCAAAAGATATCATTAGCGACAGAGGCTTGATATTCACATTGGACCTATGGAAAGAAATGACTAAAGGATTGGACATAACACGAAAGATAAGCATGGCTTTTCATCCTCTGACAGATGGACAAATGGAACAGACAAATGCCTCACTGGAATAGTTCCTAAGGGCATATGTGGAATATTCCCAACAAGACTGGGAAGGATGACTATCATTTGCAGAATTCGCATACAACAACACACAATAAGACATCATCAAAACAACACTCTTTTATGTGAATTATGGACACCACCCCATCAATGAACCCATAGAATACACAAGACTACCAGAAATATTGGAAAAAAGATGACATCAGCAGACTACACAGACTTATCTAGACAGAGATACGGATGTCACAAGACAAAATAAGGGAAAATAATGATCAACACCGAGAATCCAATCCAAGACTGGAATCAGGACATAAAGTCTGGTTAATTACAAAAGACATTGAAACTATGAGACCATCCAAGAAGCTAGATTACTTGAAAATCTAACCATACCGGATTATCGAAAAGATTGGAGAAAAAGCTTATAAGCTTGACCTCCCAGCCTTGATGAAAACAAAACATCCAGTCTTCCACATCAGCAAACTTGAACTCTACTCAGACAACCCTCTACCCTCCTAAAAGAAATTTCCCCCTCCTCCTATCAAAATAGAAGGAGAAGACAAATACGAACTTGATCAAATCGTTGACTCAAGACTACATTATGGAAAACTGCAATATTGGGCCAAGTGGACCAGTTACCACACACCATAGGATCAAGAGTGGTACCCAGCCATCAACTTCACCAACTCCCAAAATGCAGTCACCACCTTCCACCAACGATATCCACATAAGCCAGGACCCAGAAAGTGAGGACTGGAGCAAAATATATTTCGAAGAGAAAAAGATGAGCATGCAGAATAACATTTCACAGCATGCATGGATGATGAATGCCCTACACACAAAGATGCAAAAGAAAGACCCAACTTCTTGCCCATGGCCAGAACTGAAACTACAAGCTCGAACAGATCCAGCGACGCCAACAGCTGGGAAAAGAACTGGGAATCATTCCCACCATTCAGACCAAAAGAACCAAAACACAAAAGAATTAAGGCAAAGGATTGCATGCAGACCTGATGCTCTTTCCACAAGGGGGGAAAGAAAAATGTAAGGTGGGGAGAAAACATGGTTTCAGGGACGAAACCAAATGAAAAAGAGTGGGATAAAAAGTTTGTATCAAAGGAAGACTTACGGAAAATGATTGAACAACTACAGAAAACACTGGATGGAGCAAGGAAGTCGATCGACATGTTGAGGGGGGAGGAAAAAGGCCTGAGACTCAGGAACAAGGCCTTGGAAAAAGAACTAGCGAGGGAATGATATGCTAGAAAAGAGGTAGAAAGGAGAATCAGAAGAATAGCCAACAATATGGGTCGACTAAGAACCAACATAGAATGAGATGTGTACTATGATGAGTACCATCACAGATCCTGAAGGGACTGAGGATTTGGAAAAGAGGGGAGCTAGTATTACAAACCCGGCATGGTTTGTAATGGTTTCACATGACATACAATTATATGTCATAGTATTTCATTTGTTAAAAGGTTTTCACACATGACTCAGTTGAGTCATATGATGTTATGTTTTCACACTGCAACTCATGTATGAGTCATAGGATTTCACATGACTCACAGTCGTGAAGTCATAGTTGTTATGTTTGAATTTGATTGGTATGTTGTGCATTGACTCATATGTGAGCATATGAGTCATAAGGAATGAGAGGTATAACTTCATTTATATGAGTCATGAGGTTTCGCACATGACACCTTTAAGGTCATGGGACTTTCGTGCATGATCAAGTATGATCATGAGGTTATATGTTACCCGAGTGTATGAGTCACAGTTGTGACTCATTTAATTTGTAAGCGGGTTGCTAGAAGAACTATATAAGGAGGTCAGTAGGACCTGATGGTTAGTTCTTCATGCAACCACCTAAGTTATTTCCTATCTATTACTTTACGAATAAAACACCTTTATGTTCTTTATGTGAAGATCAAACAATCAAGAAAGAAAGACCAAGACTAAGTACAAGTTAGCACTATAAGGACTTAGTATCAACGAAGGTTGATATCTAAGATGTAGCATAAGATAACAAGTAGTAGAATTCTTGAAGAAAGGAGAATACAATAGAAGGCAAGTAAGTCTATCTAGAGAAGCAAGCTAACTACAGGATCATTGCCTGTTACAAGATATAAACAGGAGAGATCTATAGCTGATCATAACAGTATGACATACAGACAGGTCTAGAAAATGAGTGGATAGGGATGTAATCTAATAAGTGGTGCTCTTATGGCACTGGAGGAAGTTTGAAATATAGAGATTGTCATAACAGAATATCTTTTAGATATATGTGATTGGAATATATAAACTGACATGATATTCTTGGAGACCTACTCAGCAGTAAGAGAATTTAGATATACACCATTGGCAAACTGTTTTGAGCTTACTGAGATTTTTGAAGAAGTATGAGCTAGTGGTGATTACACATTTTATCTAAGCAGAATTGGCACATCTATTTCTACTGCTCTGCTTCCCACTCAATCAATTTCAAGATAGCCATCCTCCTCCGATTCACAGCCAAGTGATACCACCTCACTATTCTCTCCTTTGGCAGCCAGCAATACATCTATTTCCTAAAGAAGCAATAGAAAATAAGTACCATCCTTAACCAATACAATATCCCCTGCACTTACTATAATTCTTCAACCTGCGCCCGAGTCTGAGCCACAGAGTAGTAGTAGTGTCTCTATGATTATGGGTGCAATAAGAAAGCTGCAGGAGGAATACAAAAATGAGGATAGATAGACAATGGAGGTTCTACAGCTTGCATATGAGATGGTGGAGAATCCTGTGAAGGTAGAGATATTTTTGGCTCTAATAAGCCGAGAGGATCAAGAGCAATGGCTTCATCGTCAATTAAATCAATTTTAATCTACTCTCTCAAAATTCTATTTCATCTTTCCATGTATATTATATAGTCATTTCACATCTCAGTTGCCATTCTCTCTCACAACTCTGCCATATTTGTATCCTATGTTTGTGCTGCTTCTCCACTCACACTTTGACTTTGATTACTACTTGTTGCTTGTTCCCTCTACTGCTGATTTCTTGCTCCATACTCTGCTTCAGCTCCTGCATATATTGTATCCTCAACTCTATTAGCTCGATATCGAACAAAGTTATGAAGTGCTACTAATACAAGTATAAGTTTTACCAGAACATCAAAACTAAAGGATTGTAACTTGTCAAGAATTTGAAACCACTTCTTAAATACACCAAAAATCCACTCAATAACATTGTGTAATTGAGCATGTCAGAGATTAAAGGGTTCCTGTTTATTCTTAGATTCCTGTACTGCCTTTGCCTGTTCACGTAAATGATACCATATTCCTTTATAAGGAGTGAGAATTCTATTCCACAGTCTATATCTGGTATCTGCCAGATAAAAACAATCTTGCAGTCGAGGAAAATCATGCCTCATTACCTGCTCTAGCACTCAGGCATTATTAGCAGATCCCTCCCAACCCAATAGATAGTAAAAGAAATATATATCAAGGGTAGATCCAGCAAGTACATTTTGGGATAATGTGTCCTTTTGGTTTCGAAATGGTACTTGTAATTCTGCTAGTATATGAGCCTCAATATGAGTTCCATCTATGGCACCTTGCATATCCTGAAAGTATTTCATCTTATCCCAATCTCGTGCAATATGTCCTGGAACTGTGACTGCAGGAGGTCTGACAAACTCAGAATATAGAAGCAAAAGAGCATCCAGTACTTGATGAAAAACCTTCATGATTGTGGATGCACTATGCTGGAAGCGATTTTGTGCATCTTGGCTATGCATATTGTGGCCAACCATGTAGAGGAAAATGCCAACCATTTATTCAAGACTCATTTGGAACTTTCTTTGGGCAACCAATAGGTTTTTTCTTTGTCTACAAGCACAGAGATCTTGAAAGGTTGTTATTGGCATAAGAAAAGTGTCGAAGAATGGAGCGGGGTGGCCACTGAGAATCTCATTGATGAAAGCTTTACTGGTATGGGCAGATGTATTGCAAGGTGACTTGAATTAATAGGTATAGGTATAGACCACCATACACACAATCAGCTGTCTGGTGAGCCGATTTCGTCGATGTCAGAGAGGAGCCATCATGGTTGTCAACGTTGTCAACACTAATGAATGGCCGCTGAAAAGGACCTCCAGAGGTCCTTTTCATTTTCGACCGTTCGTACCTATTTTCAGCAAATGGCAGGATGGTAACTGAACACCAAATCTCCTGCCTGAATGGTCCCGTTGGATGCAATGGTTCAACCGTCTAAATTCCCTACTCGAACGGTCTGTTCAGCTGTTCACTGAATGAAGCCTAGGTATAAGAGAGGGCTCTTCCACTAGCTTGAAAAATGCTGTCACCAAATATCTCTTATGGATTCCTGCATTATTGGGGAAGATCAGTCGCTTGATTCACTGGTGCCTGAAGCAATTCCCTCAGCATCACTATCTCACAACACTTTGGGCTTTAACCCGCAGGTTCTGTTTCCTCCCAGCAGGGAACAGGTGGAGAGGATTGAGAAAAATAAAAGTGTTTTTGCCTAGATAGATAGTGTTATTTTCTCCTCAGATCATATCTGGGACAGCCTCACTTCAATTTCCCGAATGATGAAGGACCTACATCATCCTGTCGCTTCCGACTTTCTGGTTGTCGAAAGCTCTCTAAGTGGTTTGCCTCTGGCCTTGCCCTAGCAGCTGCCGACCACCAATATTAGTGGAATCTGGATTTTAGATCTCGCTTGTGATTACATAAAGCATCTAGTTTGCTGAGGAATTAAATCATACTAGTACTTCTACTTGGGTCGAGCAAAATTCAACCATGATCTCATCTGATCGTGTCCACCACTAATCCTGGGGAGGATTTTGCTGTTTCTGGTAGCGAGGAGAGGGTGGAAGGGATGACGAGAGGCATGGGCTCAGCCTGTTCGGAAATGTTCTAATGCTCAAATCCTTTATCCTCGTACACCCATTCCTCCTCCCTATCTGGATTCTGGAGTGGCTATTTCTGCAGAGATAGGATTCTTTATTTTTTTGCTAGTGACACGGCCACTAGGAATACTTTCCTCTGGCCTGTAAGGTGGATTAAGAGGGCTGGGCTATAACCTCAAGCATCTCAGTCTCCATAGATTGTCTTCATCCTGCTGTCCTGAAGTTATTCTTGACTACTCCTCCTCTATCTTTCTCCTCTTTAACCTGACCATGGCCTTCGTCTTCCTCAATGTCCTCCTCCTCTTGTTTATCCTCCTCCTCCCCCTCCTCTTGTGTATCTTCCTCTTCTTTCTATAGCGAGTGCTTTCTTTTGCTATTATTTCTGTTCTTTTTCGTTGTTGAGTTCCCTCTTTTTTCTCTTTTTTCTCTTTTTTTTTTTCTTCTTTTTTTTTTTTTTTTTTTTAGAGATTTTTTTTTTTTTTTCAACTAATTGGTACTGTGTAAGGCAGTATAGAGTGATTACAGAAAAGTTTTAAAGAACTGAAAAGAGTAAAGTAAAAAAGTAAAAAAAGTAAAGGGCTTACAGCTTCTAGCTCAAGTTGTTCTAGGTTTCCTCTTGCAGGTGCACAATAAATCTTTATTGCGCAAGTAAAGAGATAGGAATTAACTCATCTATGGGAATGATAGATAAATGTAAGGTAGCAAAGGTGTGGTTTTTGATACATCCAGTCCTCTGGAATGTGTTGTGAGTGGACCTAGCTGCAAAGGACAATTGTCATATTCTCTTCCTCGGAACAGAGTGCACCAGTTTTTTTTTATTGATTACCATGCCCCACTGGTCTTGATTTGGAGAAACGTAAAATTTTCCGGTCACTGGCCAGGCAGGAAAATTGATATGATTTTGCACGCATTTTAGTGTATTACTTTGGTCTCCTAAGAAAAAGAATTATATTAGTAGATATTCTTTAACAATTTATTTATCTTTACCTTCAGGAATGTCCCAAAAATCCTCTTGCACCTCCTTACAAAACCTTTCAAAATCTTCAGACTTATCAAGGTCACTTACTTTTGTTGTGAAAGGTTGAAGGTTGATGGTTGAGAGAAGGGAGAAAGAAAGAAATGAAAGAACCTTTGTTGCTGCAAAGCTACACCTTTTTTCACCCTTATCCTCTTGTTGTTCCTTGACACCAGTTGTGGGGCTTTCTTTGATCACCCTCCTCTTTGCAAATTGTGAATCATCCCTATCCCATCAACCAAGCATCCCCGATAGTTGTTGATTCAGTAATAGCTCTACCTTTTATCTAGATACTTCATCCTGCCACACACCACAGGGTCCCAAGTACACACAATGTCAAAACACTGAACAAAGTGCACTGTAGTGACTTACCAAAGGTGCAAGAAGTAGAACCAAACCTATCAGGTACTAGCATTAAATCAGGAAAAAAGCCCAAACAATGAATTCAACCCAAAAAGAAATCTTCACCACACTCTCATTGCACATCAATTGACCGAATCATGGGAGGTGATGCATTAATATGTGATAGGTGACATAGAAGATGTTCAGTTGTTGAGGTTTAGCTATTTATCACCCAGCAGAAAAGACAAAAGAGGAACAAAATGAACAGAAGGGAAGCAATACCTAAGATATCAAATATCCTTTGCAGTTGACACAGGAATAGCAGCTAACCTTTGTATCTTCCTATAACTCACAGGTTTTGGGCAGTTTCTATATGCTATAACTACAGAATGCGCATGTGGCGTGATTTGTTTGCCTAAATAGTATGTAAATTAGTTGTTATCTAAACTCTTGACTCATTTGAAGACTTACCACCTACTGTCGGACTCGTGGATGGCCTACAGATACATTACGACAAACTGCATGGGCTTCATTTGTGAAGCCAACAGTGGGTCCCAGTCTTCTATTTATAGCCATCTATATTCCTTAGCAGTAATCAAGGAGGACCACCCCTCAACACCTTACATGAGAGATCTCCCACAATACCATATTATTGGTTTTGAGATTCCGGTACAATGATATACAAATGTGATAGGTGAATACATGAAGGTGAGATAAATGTATAAAATCCTTTGCCCCTGAGGCCTGGCGCCAAGTTGCAAAAGCGTCCAGATACCTTTTTACCTTGCCAAGTAGATGAGATAAGATAAACACTGATTCGTACACAGCTAACAAAAAGGCCCGAACATCCCAAGACACTCAGAAAACAATTTAGTTTCATGGTGCCCCCCTAGGTTTATAATATTATGTTGGGGGAATAGTTTATTTCGCTTAGCCCTTGATTACTGAGAAAATAAAAAAATGTAGATATTCATATCAGTCCACCGACGAGAGGACAAGAATGGGTCCTGGCAAGAGAGACAAAAAATCGAGAAGACAGACTTCTCAAAAGAAAAACAAACATAAAACCGGAATGTCGATTGAAAGGGGGACAAACACTACTAGTCATAGGCAAAGACCGCTCACATAGCTGGAAGTCGAATAGTTCACCATAGGAAATACAAATCTGTCGAAGGGAATGACCTGTAAAAGAAACGAAAGAAAAATGGAAAAAGGGAAACAAAATATATTCGCTCTTGTAGTTAATACTACATCCCTTTTCGCGTCATATCTCTTCCACTCATTGTCTCTAGCTCCCACTCCCTTATGTACGAGCTCTGTAAAAACTAAGTATAGTTGCCCCTGATAAATAAATCCACTGCAGGGCAACGCACACTAACTACAAACAGTCCCAGCTAACTAAACCTCACGATAACTCTCTTAGTCATACAAACCACAGCAATTAACTAGAGCTCACCCACCATTTTTCCATCCCCACATTACTTTACAATCACCAAGATCTTTGCCTAGTGACTGTAAAAGTGAAATAAGGTGATGAAAAAAACAAAATGAGGAACTATCAAGTCAAATTAATCTAATATACAAAAAACTATTATCTAGTTTTTATATTTTGGTTCTCTGACTTCGGGGAAGTGGTTATTCGGGGGTATTCGATGCTGCCGGATGACTTCGTTTACACTGTTTTCCTTTTGAAGTAGGAACTTCCTGTATTATTGATGAAGGAGGCGATGAAATTAAGGGGGAAGGCCGAGATATAGGTGGGGAGGTTGGCAGGACTTCGGTTGGCATAGAAAAATATGCTGGCCATGATGTTGGTGTGGCTGGTGGGGAGGAGAGGGGGGAAGAAATGATTGGAGGCATGGAGTCGGGCTGGCCAGAAATACTCCGATGCCCTGATCCTTCACCCTTATTCACTCTTTCTTCCTTACTATCTGGAATAACTCTCTCTTCAGAGATAGTATTCCTTCTTTTATCCTTCCGCCAAGGTGGCCGAGAATACTTTCCTCTTGCCTGAGTAGATGGAGGGGGCTGAGCTCTAACATTAAGCGTTCCAAGCTCGATAAATTGTTCTCGCCCTGCTGCCCTGACCCTATTTTTGACCGGGCGGCCTCTATCTTCTCCATCATCATCCTCACTATCCTCTTCACCCTCCGCAATGTCTTCTGACTCTTCTGTATCCTCCTCTTCAAAGGATTCGGGGTCTTCAGGATCTTCAGGATCTTCAGATTCTTGTAGCTCTTCAGATTCTTCGGACCCTGTGGACTCTTAGCACACCGACTCTTTGGACTCCTCCTCGGTTTCTTCCTCCTCTTCCTCATCACAAGTCCTTTTGTCTGTTATTCCAGTTGTTTCTCCTTGCTGAGTTGCCATCACGGTTTGTCTTGTTCCCTTTTTTGGTGACATATCTTTTCTTTCTTTCAACTAATTGGTGCAGTGTAAGTTAGTAGAGAATTATTATGGAAAAGCTGTTAAGAAGAATTAAAACAGTAAAGAAAACAAATAAAAAAATAAGCAAAAGTAAAGTGCTTACGGCTTCTTCCTCAACTTCAAGGTTTCCTCGTGCACGTGCACAATAAATATTTCTTGCATGTGTGAAGAGAGGGGAATTAACTCGTCCATGGGAACCGTGGACGAGTATAAGGTGGCGGAGGTGTGGTTTTCAGTCGATTAAGACCTCTGGAAGATGTTGTGAAAGAACATGGGTGCGGAGGATAACTGTCTTATTCCCTTTCCAGGAACAGATTGCACCAGTTTTTTTTTTATTTATTATCATTCGGCACCGGAGTTCATTTGGAAAAATGTAAAATCGTCCTCTCATAGGCCAGGCAGGAAAGTTGACGTGAGTTTGTACACGTTTTGGTGCATTGCTCCAGTCACCTAAGAAAAACAATTATATTAGTAGATATTCTTTAGGAATTTATTTATCTTTACCTTCAGAATCGCGTTCACAATCCTCTTCCACCTCTTCACAAAACCTTTCAAACTCGTTACGCATATCGAGATCACTCGCATTTGTTCTGAAAGTGTAATAGGTGACGGTTGAGAGAAGAGACAAAGAAAGAAAGTAAAGAGCTTTGGTTGCTACAAAGTCACCACTTTTTTGCCCCCACCCTCTTGGCATTCCTTGGCACTTCTTGGCACTAGTAGCGCAGGCTCCCTTGATCACCCTCTTCTTTGTAAATTGTGAATCACCCCGATCCCTTCAAGGAACTATCCCCAATAGCAGTCTCTTCACTATTCCCGGAACACCCTAAAAATGGTGGCATTGTTGATAATTTCTGATTCAACAAGTTTACCTATGAAGCAAGTGTTTGCTTAAATAATCTTGCGCCCTCTGTTTCACAGCCCACTCCTAGTCTTCTAGTATCTACTGTCACACGTGATGCTGTGTGACTGTGTACCTCATCTTGTTGGATATAAGCCTATGGCATCTCTATGAAGGGTATCGCTTCCTTTGGCTTCTTCTCCTTCTCTTTTTCTCTTCTCTTCACTCCCTGCCTGCTCGACGACAACCGGTTTAATGTCGACTCAGCCCCTCCCAGGTCAGTGACGGTATCGCCCAGTGCACCATCACCTTTAGGGCAGCTCGAAAAGGCATATTGAAGTATGTGCGCATCAATAATGAAACTTTGTGTGTTGCACATGTGGAGTATCTTCAAACCAGGGAATCTGGTGTTATTTTACCCTACATATGAGACTGCCTCCCGCGTCCAGGAACGGTCCCAGGATTTCTTTATAAAAATTTCTTCTTCTCCTCCATCCATGGTTCCTCCATCCATGCTCCGGGCACAACGCTCGCGAAGAGGTCTTCACCAGGACACTTCACTTTCCAATAGCTTCCCTGCATCGTACACACTCACTATAATTCTTTCTCTTTTTCTAAATTGATAATTCACCATCTGGTTTTCAAGCCTACTCCTACCTGTTTCATCTTTCTAAAAGAGTAATGTTTATTTTTTTGGGGAAAGATTTTCCCTCTGACGCCTTGGCACTGGAAGTCCTTGAGGTTTGGGCGCTGATCCTCGATCTTTTTTTTGTTGCTTTCTTCTCGCCTCTTCTACCCCCGGAATCACTACCAGAACGCCGTCTGCAACAACCTTGGTATCAAAACTTTTAACAAGGAACTTGGGTTACCGCTAAATGCTCCACGTATTCATTACTCCGAGCTTTGCTTGTTTGTTAATTATTAATTGCCGTACCAACAGAAACTATGGTGAAGACCATTCTGATCTCTCAGGAGACATCTTAACTGGTGGGACATTTCTTGTTTCCAACAAAATTATTTTTATGTCCAGATGCTAATTTCCTCATGTTATTGCTAAAGAGCTTGCTCTGCAGGAGGGTGGGGATACACCTTCTCAGACACTTTCTCTATGTGAGAGTTTGTCGCATAATCCTACCCTTGCCACTCGTAGTGTTCCTATTGATGGAGGCGCTGGGTTGGCCTCAACCGAAAGATGTGGTCGCGCAGATGCTACTGTAGGAGTAGTCAAACAGTCAGCTTCTGGCGCTGGAACCAGTGCCTTAGTTCCTCTGCCCGAGAGGAAGAGAAAGTTTATCAAAACATCTGCCTCCTCTGAGATTGATGAGGACATGCTTGTTACCAGATTTCCTCATTAGTTTGGGTGGTAAAACTGGAACTCAAAAAGGTATGATAATCAGTCTGAATTTACACAACTTCTACCGGTCCATTACTAATTCATTTCTGTAGGCTGTCATGAAATGAACTGTCCTCGACCGATCCAATGCCTCCAGAGGAAGTCAATTCCATCAGATATTAATTTAACGCATTGTGAGCAATCTAGAGCCCAAAGAGAGGTTCTGAGATAACAAAGACTGTGTCTGAGTTTACCACGAACGATTCTAAGATAGAATTTGAGGACAATTTGGACTCTCTCAACGGGGTTTACGATGTGGCTGCCACAGGGCCGGATGCACTATCGAGCTACCTTACGCCAGGAGCCTAGGATCTTGTATAAAAGAAAATACTTCCAAGAGCTTGAAAAACAGCAGTCACCGAACAACTCTTATGAGTTCTTGGATGGTCGACGAAGATCAGTTGGTGGAAGAAGTGGAAAAAAAAATGATGCCCTTTGTATTCCCATCTCAACGCATCTCGTTTCATGCCGCAACCTCCAGTTTCTCATGGCGGTGACGAGACGGAGAGGGTTGAAGAAAACAACAGTGTTTTTGCTTGGATAGACGACGTCGTTATCTTCGCACGTCATATGTCGGAAACCAAGACTACGACATCTCCGATGACTGATGATCTGATTGATCGTTCCACTACCAATTTGTTGTTGCCAGGAGCTCTCCAAGAGTTGTACCTTTCACCTTG
>ML120543.1:102194-170055 GCA_003788595.2 Choiromyces venosus 120613-1 | reverse complement strand
GAAACTCTCGGCCCCGATCTCCCAAGTGTCAATCCTGACGCTGCACCCCAAACGGTGACTAATCTAACTAGTAAAGAAATGTACGGAATCCTAAGCTAAGACACCTAAAATACCCGCACCGTGAGGAAAGCTAACTAAAACGTAAGGAAAGTAAAGCAGCAGGGCAGCCAGAGGCGGTCCTATCCAGGGTCCGGTGTGTTTGTGTTTGACGCCGGTGCCCGAAGGGCCGGCATGGTGGGCGGGAACCCTGTTCCCGTGATTTTTATGTAGTTGGACAGCCCGAGCGTAAGCTCCGCGGTCGTCCAAAGGGAAGACTCCGGGCCGGTGTCGTCAACTCCAGGGAGATGGAGGAGGCGAGCCTCAGCCTTGGGAGGACAGTGTAGTATTGCGTGGTCCAGGCTCTCGTCCTCTTCCTCGCAGTAGGGGCACGTGGTGGGGGCCTCAGGGTCCTCCCAGGTGGTGTGCGCCGCCAGGTAACTCTTCCCAGCCCGCATCTGATGGATCCTACCAGCCACAAACTTGTCCAGGCCCATAAAAGCGTGGGGCCGAAGGGACGGTTTGTACTTGTGGTAGAGTGGAGGGGGCGACTGTAAGGTCCAGTCCTCAAGGAGTGTGGCTCGGAGCTCGCCCTTGATCTGCTTGTAGGGCTTTGTCCCCGGTCTCTCGGGAGGGGGTAGTTCTGGTAAGAGGTGGGGTGCCGCCAGCGGGAAGGATCCCAGGTTGCGGACTACTGGAAGGAGGGCGTGGCAAAGGCCATCAATGGGGAGGTGTCTTCTGGTGGGCGCTGAGGCCTTGAACGTATTCCAGAGGAGCGGGATGCAGTTGGTTTTCCTCCCGGCTAGGACCGGGTCCCTTGTCGAGCGCCTGATCTGCAAGGAGTCTGTGGTGGGGAGCGAAGGGGGCAGCCTGGCTGCCGCCGGGTTGATGGTGGGTGAAGAGCAGGCCAGCCTCAGGGCGGCCATCCTTCGCTTGTGCTTGAACAGGACTGGGAGGGGAGGGAGGCAGGCCTCGCAGGCCAGTATTGTGGTAGGGGTCGCCCGGAAGCAGTTTGTGACCCAGCGAAGGACCTGGTTCCAAAAAACGGACATCCTCTCTAGGATTCCGGCTGTCAGGATCAATAGGTCAGCACCGTAGGCCAAGATAGGGAGGGGTAGCCCTTAAGGCTCCACACCGATTCTTGTACTTAACAACGAACTCATGATTTAAAAAAAAAGTAAAAATAAAAAAAGCCGTAAGGGCTATGGCAAAAACAAAACTATAAATCAAACGTCCATATGAACAAAAGAAAATCTCGGCCCCGATCTCCTGTGTGTCAATCCTGACGTTGCACCCCAAACGGTGACTAACCTAGCTAGTAAAGAAATATATGAAATCCTAGGCTAACATACCCAAAACGTTCATACTGTAAGGAAAGCTAGCTAAAACAATAGGAAAGTACAGTGGCAAGGCAGCCGGGGGCAGTCCTATCCACGGTCCGGTGGGGATGAAGTAGCTGCTGGGCCCCGAAGGGCCAGCATGGTGGGCGGGAAGCCTGTTCCCATAAGTTTAATGTAGTTGGCCAGCCCGAGCGTGAGCTCCGCGGTTGTCAAGAGGGAAGACTCCGGGCCGATGTTGTCGACTCCAGGGAGATGGAGGCGGCGAGCTTCAGCCTTCGGAGGGCTGTGAAGGATAGTGTGGTCCAGGCTTTCATCCTCTTCCTTGCAGAATGGGCATGTGGTGGGGGCCTCAGGGCCCTCCCAGGTGGTGTGAGCAGCCAGGTAGCTTTTCCTAGCCCGAATCTGATGTATCCTACGAGCAACAAACTTGTGTAGGCCCATAAATGCGTGGGGCCGGAGGGACAGTTTGTACTTGTAGTAGAGGGGGGGAGGTGACTGTAAGGTCCAGTCCTCAAGGAGTTTGGCTTGGAGCTCACCCTTGATTTGCTTGTAGGGCTTGGTCCCTGCTCGTTCAGGTGGGGGGAGTTCGGGGAGGAGGTGTGGCACTGCCAGAGGAAACGAGTCCAGGGTGCAGACAATCGGAAGGAGGGTGTGGCAGAGGCCGTCAATGGGGAGGTGTCTCCTGGTGGGTGCCGAGGCCTTGCAAAGGTTCCAGGGGAGGGGGATGCAGTTTGTCTTTCTCCCCACCAGGACCAGGTCTATCATCGAGGACCTGGTTCACGTGGAGTCCGTGATGGGGAGCAAGGGGGGCAGCCTAGCTGCCGCAGGGTTGATGGTGGGGGAGGAGCAGGCGAGCCTCAGGGCGGCCATCCTTCTCTTGTGCCTGAAGAGTACTGGAAGGGGATGAAGGCAGGCTTCACAGGCCAGGAGTGTGGTGGGGGTCGCACAAAAGCAGTTGGTGATCCAGCGGAGGACCTGGTTCCAGAAAACAGACAATCTTTCCAGTGTTCCCGCCGTAGGATGAAGCAGGTCAGCGCCATAGGCCAAGATGGGGAGGATAAGACTGGAGGCCAAGCGGTGGCAGGCCCAGGGTGGCATCCCGGCCCCTGGGGGGGGAGAGTTGCCTGATGGTTGAGAAGGCCCCTTGGGCTAGGGTAAGCCTCCTAAGAAAGTGGTTGGTGGTCTCCAGGGAAGGGGTGAACCAATCGCTGAGCCAGCGAACTACCCTGGAGGGATGAAAAACCATACCGTTAAGGGCAATGGGGGAGTTGGAGATTACCGACTGGTCCTTTTCTGTGTGCCAGTGGATAAGTTCCGTTTTTGGAATGGAAAAGGACATGCCAATCCTGGCTGCCCTGTTAGAAAGTAAGGAAAAAATACACTGAAGAGCCCTGATATTCCCCCTGTAGGAAGCAGAAGAAACACTAACGGAAAAATCATCAACATATGAAAAGATTATTGAATGAGGTATTGAAATATGTAAGCCAGAAACATAAATCAAAAACAACAAAGAAGAAACGGGAGAGCCCTGAGGGGCTCCAACTTGAACTGGACAGTAGACGCCGGGGGCTCCCTGAAAGAGGAGCTTGCACTGGCGATTAGACAAAAAGGAAAGAACCCAAGACACCAGGTACCAAGGTACCACGCGCTTAACCAAAATCTGAGAAAGAGTAAAAGAAGAAATATTATTGAAGCCCCCCTTAATATCCAAAAAAAGAGTAGAAACCTTGGTACCAGGGCGTTGGTGGGAGCGGACTTCGTGAATGAGGAAGGCAGAGGCATCAAAGATTGAGAGGCTGGAGAGGGAGCCGCATTAGTTGGGGTCAATTAAGCCAACCGATCTTGCGATGAGGGAGAGACGAGTGGCGACTATCTGCTCCAGGATTTTCGAGACCGTTTCCAGCAGCATAATTATCCGAAAGGAAGCCAGGGATGAGTAGTCAGGATTACCTGGTTTGGGGAGGACGACTCCGTTCACCTTCTTGAGAGAGGCAGGGTGGTAGCCATAAAGGAGGAGGGGAGAGAGGAGGTTGTAGAGGATATTGGGGTTGGCCCAGTTCACTTCCTTCCAGACGCCATATGGGATATGGTCGGGACCTGGGGCAGAGGAGGAGGAGGACTTTGAAAGAGCTCGTGAGATTTCTTCCGGGAGGAGGGGACAGTCATTGTGTTGCCTCAGCCAGCTGGCAGTAGGTGAGGGTGGTTTAGGAGGGAAGAAGTGGTCGAGGAGGGAGGAGTTGAGTTCCATGCAGGTGGCGGCGTTGGGCAAGGCAGGGAAACGCTTGGTGGGGGGGCCTGAGGCGAGCCTCTTGGCGTTCCAAACAGAGGTGGTCGTGATCCCTGCCAGGAAGGTTTTCCAATGGGTCGCCTTGGCCTGCCTGATAGCCTTAAAGTAAGTGTTGCGCCTAATCTTGGACTCGGAGAGGAAGGGGGCAGAGCGGTTCTTGCGGTGGGTGCGAGCAGCAGTGTTGTAGGCCTGCCGTAGGTTTGTGAGTTCCGGTGACCACCATGGTTTGGCGTGTACGGATGGCCTCTTGCAGGGGGTGTGGGTGCAAAGGAGGGTCATCAGGGATGTGAGGTGGTGTTCCAGCCAAGTGTCCATGACTAAGTCAGTGGGGTTGGGGGGAGGGGGGGGATCGACCATGCCTGGAGAAGCAGGAGAAGGACCGCCCAGTCAGTCTTCACCAGTCAGGGGAGGGGGGAGGGGAGTTTAGGAGGGGGGTGGAAAAGTTGGTCGTGATCGCCAGATGGTCAGAGCCAGTTGCTTGCAGATCAGTC
This sequence comes from Choiromyces venosus 120613-1, assembly GCA_003788595.2. Taxonomy (NCBI): domain Eukaryota; kingdom Fungi; phylum Ascomycota; class Pezizomycetes; order Pezizales; family Tuberaceae; genus Choiromyces; species Choiromyces venosus. Next base: position 165,901 of record ML120543.1, on the reverse strand, counting down.
TTCCAGTCAGCAAAGTAGGGGTAGAGGGCACGATTGGCGAAGGCGAGGTCCAGGACTCTTGGTCTGGTTGAGGTGTCAAACGGGAAGCGAGTGAAGACCTCGGGGGTTTTTAGTAGGGAGAAACTAAGGTTGTCGGCCAGTTCGAAGTAGGGGGAGGAAGTAGCTTACTCATGCTGAGAGATGGCTCGTAAGGGGTCAGATTGGGGGTAGTGGAGGTTAAAGTCTCCGACCACTAGTGTGGGGAAGGCGTGATCCTTGAAGAGATATGTAGGCAGGATCGACCGGAAGCCCGATGGCCCTGCGATGGAGTAGGCGTTGTAGAGCCTAAGCTGTGTAAATGAGTCGTTAAATAGGCCAGTAGGGGAAAAAACATCCAAGGCCATTAAATCGGGTCTGTCAAAAAAACAAGGCAGAATGGAGGCGCCTTGTTGAAAATCAAAGGAAACATAAGTGGCAACCCTAGGGGGCTTGCCAGCGGAGGGGGGAGGTGCAAAGGCCTTGTAAAAAGCAAAGCTAGGCAGGCGATTGCGAAAAACAGGGGGGTCCTGAAGGAGGACTATATGAGGGGGCAGTGGTAGCGATTTAAAACTATTAAACAAGGAAAGAAAAACTTCCCAGCTTCCCAGGCAGTTATGTTGAACAAAGGAAAGTTTTTTAAAATTGGAAGGAGTGTGGTGCCCAAGGGGCGCAGTGTCGCTATTGGGCATGGCACTCATTGGGCAAGGGGATCAGGTTAAGAAGGGGGGACATCCTCGGCCCATGAGTGAGGGGGGCCGACATGTCTGGGTTGGGGCACTGCAAAAGGGCCAGCAGGGGGAGGAGCATCGGGGGTTCCAATGAGGCTTCTTCCAAAAAGAGTGGAAGCCGGGGGGGCACTAGGAGCCCTGCCTTGGAGGAAGGCGGGGACATAGGGGGTGGGTCTCGGGGTTTCCTCCTCGAAGGGGGGGGCTGTGGGGGGAGTGAGTGGTGCTGGCACATCGGCCGGGACTGCGTCTTCTGCTGTTTTCATTGCATCACCGGGTGGTGGTGCAGTGGGGTCAGTGGGGTCTGTCCTAGAGGGCCTGGATGGGCAGGCGGGGAGGGTGGCGGAGTGGAGGCCCTTGCAGTTGGGGCAACAGAGTGGGGAGGCAGGGCAGCATGCCGGGATGGCCTTTGAGTGGCCCATCTTGGCACAGGTAGGGTTGGGGCAGTGGTGGGCTGAGCATAGGTGGATGCCTCAGCAGAGGGGGCAGGTGTCATGGGTTACCTTGCATGTGGGGGAGGAGTGACTGAATTTCCAGCACTTCCTGTACTGTGTGAATCAGTTAGAAGAGTGTGCCCATTCAACGGTACAGGACTTAGAGAAAAGAAAGATATTTGAACCGATTCTGTCCATGTCAGCAGGGGTGACAGAAACGATGACAGAGGATGTCTTCTTAGCAGCCCTCTTTTCAGGGTCAGACTGCAGGAAGTGGGCCGTGAAGATGGTTACGTCCGCTGCATTGCAGATAGAGGGAAGGAGGAAGGTGCAGAGGTCTGCATTGTCAGCGGGAAGGTACTGGAGGGGGAGGCCATGGATGGCTAGTTGGACTTCGTTAGGTGCAGGGCGGAAGGCCCGAAAGGGGCTGTTTCCAACCAGTGTGACCTGGTTGAACTTGGCAGCCAGGGCCTCATAGTATGGGGAATAGGCGGTGGCTGAGGTGAAGAGGTTCTTGGCCAGAAGGGTAAGGGAACCCCTCTCGTTTACCATGGCCGTGAAGCTTAGGGGAAAGGGGCAGTTGGCTTCTCGGAGGATGGAGGCAGCGATATCGGGGGCAGTGGCAGCTAGGCTCTGTGGGTCAGCGTGGGGGAGGGGGTTCTCATGAGGGGCAAAGAAGTGGCACTCGGCTAGCGGCAGCGGGAGGGGACCCTTGGACTTGGGGGCCTCCGCATTGGATGACGCGACTTGGGCAGCTGAGGCATTTCTCTTGCCCTTATTGGATTTCCCTCCTTTTGCCGGTTGTGCGGCCACAGAGGCATAGGTGGAGGTGGGTTGGGTTCGGCGGAACATCTCTTTCTTGTGGTCGGGATGCTCCTTGCCTGGGAGGAAAGAAGAGAGGTCGTATGCACCCTTCCGGTATTCTTCAGCCTCCCAAGACCTAGGGAATTTAACTGCATAGGCCTTGGGATTACCGTACCAGCGTTTGAGTACGTAGTCGTAGTTAGGGATGTCCCAGTCATAGCCACTAGTGGCTGCCGGGCTGGCGGGGGTGGCGCAGAGGGGGGGGCTTGACGTTGAGGCTTTGAGGGCCTAGAGCGGTTCGGGACCAGGGGAGGGGGAGGTTGGTGTAGGGGAGCGCTGGCCTGGGCCATGACTCATTGGGAAAGGTCATCGAACGAAGCCCTGAGGGCCGCGAGTTCAGCAGGGGGGAGGCCTTGTGGGGCTGCTGTTGGCTGAGGCTGGGGGGGGGTGGTGGCAGCTTCCATCCTGCTGAGTCAGTTGGATAGGTGGCCTATGCCTTGGAGCATTCTGCAGAGAAGGGGGATCATGATAGCTTCTCCTGTTGAGAGTTCCAGGAGGTTGCCGTCAGAGAGGGAGGGGAGGGCTTGAGGGTCCAAGTTGACCTGTGGGAGAACCTCTTCACGGAGGTCCAGGAGGAGGGGGAGGTAAGGGTCTAGCATGGCTGGGGTGGAGGCCCTGGAGGGGGCAACAACTTCCCCAGAGTCGGGGTTGGTAGTGGCAGAACGTTCCCCATGGGTGTAGGGGTAGTGATGCTGGGAGCATTTGGAGGCATGGGAAGAGGACCTGGAGTCTGCCATGATGGCTGACCTTGGTTGAGTTAGGGTGGGGTCGCTTATAGATGAAGCCTAAGCGAGAAGCAGATTTTGGTGTGTCGAGATGGTTGCCACCCAAAAGTTTGGAGTTTTGGGGTGGCCGAATGCAGTAATTTTTTAAGAGTCAGGAAAGTAGAGAGTGTGGAGTGTGGGCCATATCTAGTACTTTTTTTTCATTTTTTTTCATTTTTCATTTTTTTTAAGTCATTTTTATTTCGTTTAATGTTACAAAAACCATACGCAGCTTGCAGAGCTATAACAGCAAAGAACCTCCACCCCGGACCGGGTCCTGGAAAGCTACAGAAAAACCATGGTCCGAAGACCTGGTCAAAAAAACTGTTCCAACAAGCAACCCTCCCGTAAACTACTACAAGTCCCACCAACGCCGCACAGCTCAAAAAAAACCAAACCCTCCAACAAAGCCCACAACGAAGAAATCCCAACCTATACCTATGGAAAACCACACCGGCAATGTTGCAGCCAGCCTCAGCAAAAGGCAGATAATAGTATCCTAGGGTGAAAAGGCCTGAAGCAAAGGGGGCAAAAAGAGCCAGGCACCTGAAGGGGGGTGTGGCAGAAGCCAGGAACCCCAAGAGCCCGCCTGGACAGAGGGGGTGGAGTTGGCAGTATAAGGGTGCCAGCCAAGAAGAGGAAAGGTGGTAGTAAGGTACCAGCTAAAGTAGATTCGAAGCCGACCGACCGTATTACCATGTCTCTTGTGTAGTCCCTTGTGATATGAGAGATGGCAGCACTTCTGGAGGGGATCCCAGTGGAGGGAAGGTGTCCAAGAGGAGGATAGGGGGGCAGTAGGATACTAGCTGAACATCTGGAGGGGGGGAGGTCTGAGAGGGGAGTGTTCACTCAGTGGGACGTACTATCGGTTATCATGTTCGTGTCTGACAAGGCAGCCTCCTGTAAAACAGGAGAATGGAGAAATCGACTGTAGCCTGTTGAAATGTTTCCTCCTACTGCTAACTGTGTTCCCGGCCGTCTGTAGAAAGACCGAATGAAAAAACCCGACCATAGCAGTCACTAAGCGAGGCACAGCAAAAGTGGGGTAAGGGAAGCAACCAACATCGTGAGATGCCAGGAGGGAGGAAGGGACATCCTCAGGAGGGTAGACCTCAAGAGGGAAGTGAGGAGGGGATGCCGAAATGCAAACAAGTGATGGAAAGTATTCTTCCTAGCCCCCCCTAGATGGGGGGGAGGAGAGAAAAAGTGGTGATGATTTCGCTCGCAGTTGTGGTGTTGAGTCATTCCCAAATAGGTAATAAATTTAAATGACTGGAGGTGTAGCGGGGACGGAAGATGGCCATATCTAGTACTAGATGCACATTCTTGTACCCTAACAATAAATATATGAAATAAAAAAAATACAAATAAAAATAAAAATAAAAAATCTCTTGTTATTTAGTTTCCTTGTACACATCCGCAAAAATAATGTCTAGTGACAGGTGCATCCTGTACATCTGATGCGCAGGGTGCACCTAATGATAACTGTTAACCAGGATGCAGCATCGAAGTGAGATTGCATCCTGACATCGAGGCATGTGCCTGGTGCATCTGGACAGAATCTTGACATAGACCGCTACAACAGGTGTGTCCTGACAATGCCTGGCACTTCATGGTTGCATCCTGCTGACATCTGGTCCTCAACTGTTGCATCCCAAGGCCATCTGGTCCTAAGCGAGTACAACATAATAATATCTGAGGAGGCAGTCTAAAATTCTAAACTCCTGATACTACCATACCAGCAGTGTGACCCATATATAGGACTTATGTCACAAAATTTCTTTTTGTAAAATCATTTCAATTTCATCTATTCTATATAAATTTATAACTAGTATACATGAGCAAGATAGATTTTACATGAGCATTCCTTTAACAGACAAATACTGATTACTTAACAGGCTATAGTTTCCTAGGGACATAGGCCAGATGGGCACAGGAGGCGTCATTGGAAAGCTGACATCGAGGAGATTCAGTCAGATATCTGATAGGCATGAGTGAATGTCTGGACATCAAGATATCTGTCTTCAAAGTGAGCATAAATTCAACAGTAAAGACCGTTTCCATAGCTGCCTGTAGCTCAGTGTGGTCTGATACTAGGATGATGTGGGAGGTACTGTTGGAAGGCTGACATCAAGGGGATTCAGGAACATGTCTGACAGGCATGAGTGAATATCTGGTCATCAAGATATCTGTCTTCAAAGTTAGCAGGAATTCGCTAGTAAAGACGATTTCCATAGCGGCCTGTAGCTGTATAGAGAATAATGCCAGGAGGATGTAGGAGGTGTTGTTGGAACCCTGGCATCAAGGATATTTGGGAACATATCTGATGGGCATGAGTAAATATCTGTGTATTGAGATATCTGTCTTCAAACTTAGCAGAAATTCAGTGATAAAGACTATTTCCATAGCAGCCTATAGCTTGGCAGGGACAGATGCCAGGAGGATATAGGAGGTGGCATTGGAAGGCTGGCATCGAGGGGAGTCTGGAACATATCTAATGGGTATGAGCAAACATCTGGGCATCGAGATATCTGTCTTCAAAGTTAGCAGAAATTCACCAGTAACAACAATTTCCATAGCAGCCTTTAGCTTGTTGGGGACTGATACCAGGAGGATGTTGGAGGCACTGTTGGAAGGCTGGCATCGAGGGGATTCAGAAACACATCTGATGGGTGTGAGCGAATGTCTGGGCATTGAGATATCTGTCTTCAGGTTTAGCAGAAATTCACCAGTAAAGACCATTTTATAATAGCTAGTAGCTTGGTGAGGACCGACACCAGGAGGATGTGGGAGGTGCCATTAGAAAGTTGGCATCGAGGGGATTCAGGAACATATCTGATGGGTGAGAGCAAATACCTGGAGGTTGAGATATCTGTCTTCAAGGTTAGCAGAAATTCACCAGTGAAGACCATTTCCAAAGCTGCATGTTGCTCAGCTGGGATTGGTGCCAGAAGGATGTGGGACATGCCGTTAGATGGCTGGCATCGAGGGGATTCAGACACAGGTCTGACAGGTGTGAGCAAATGTGTGAGCATCGAGATATCTGTCTTCAAAGCTATCAGAAATTCACCAGTAAAGACCATGTCTATAATAGCCTGTAGCTTGGTGGAGACTGACACCAGGAGGATGTGGGAGGCACCACTGGAAATCTGGCTTTGAGGCAATTTGGGAAGATATCTGATAGGCGTGAATGAATATCTGGGTGTTGAGATATCTGTCTTCAAAGTTAGCAGAAATTTACCAGTAAAGACTATTTCCATAGCAGCTTTTGGCTTAGTGGAGACTGATGCCAAGAGGATGTGGGAGATGCCATTGGAAGGCAGGCATCGAGGGGATTTAGAAATATGTCTGACTGGTGTGAGCAAATGTCTAGGCATCAAGATATCTACCTTCAAAGTTATCAGAAATTCACCAGTAAAGACCATTTCTATAATAGTAGGTAGCTCAGTGAGGACTGATACCAGGAGGGTGTGGGAGGTGTTGTTGGAAGACTGGCATCGAGGGGATTCAGGAGCATGTCTGATAGGTGTGAGCAAATATCCGGTCGTCAAGATATATGTCTCCAAAATCAGCAGAAATTCACCAGTGAAGACCATTTACATAGCAGCCTGTAGCTCGACAGGGACTAATGCCAGGAGGATGTGGGAGGTGCTGTTGGAATGCTAGCATCAAGGGGGTTCAGAAACCTATCTGATGGGTGTAAGTAAATGTCTGGGCATCGAGATATCTGTCTTCAAAGTCAGCAGAAATTCACCAGTAAAGACTATTTTTATAATAGCCTGGAGCTCGGCGAAGACTGATGCCAGGAGGATGTGAGAGGCACAGTTAGAATGCTGGCATCGAGGGAATTCTGGAACATGTCTGATGGGTACAAGCAAACATCTGGGCATTGAGATATCTGTCTTGAAGTTTAGCAGAAATTCACCAGTGAAGACTATTTCCATAGCAGCCTGTAGCTTAGCAGGGACTGATGCCAGGTAGATGTAGGAGGCACCATTGGGAGGCCGACATTGCAGGGATTCAGAAACATGTCTGACGGGCCCAAGCAAATGTCTGGGCATCGAGATATCTCTCTACAAAGTTAGCAGAGATTTACTAGTGAAGACTATATCTATAATAGCCTGCAGCTCAGTGAGGACTGATGCCAGGGGGATGCAGTAGATGCCATTAGAAAGCTGGCATTGAGGGTATTTAGGAACATATCTGATAAATGCAAGTAAATATCTGGGAGTTGAGATATCTGTCTTCAAACTTAGCAGAAATTTACTAGTAAAGAGCATTTTCATTCCAACCTGTAGCTCAGCAGAGACTGATACCAGGTAGATATGGGAGGTGTTGTTGGAATGCTGGCATCGAGGGGATTCCAGAACATGTCTGATGGGTGTGACCAAACCTCTGAGCATTGAGATATCTGTCTTCAAAGTCAGCAGAAATTTACTAGTAAAGAATATTTGCATAGCAGCCTGTAGCTCAGCAGAGAGTCATGGCAGGAGGATGTGGGAGGTGGGGTTGGAAACCTGGCATTGAGGGAATTCAGAAACACATTGGATGGGTGCAAGTGAATGTCCGAGTATTGAGATAACTGTCTTAAAAGTTAGCAGAAATTCATTACTAGTAGTAAAGACTATTTCCATAAGAGCCAGCAACATCATGAGGAACTGTGCTAGAAGTTAGCCAAAGGTTGCTTAGAACTCTGACTCAGACATCACATCAGGACATCAGGGTGTCACAATATTGGTCTTTGATGTTACCAGATTAGAGTTTGCAGGATTTATTAATAGTAGATGTAGATGTTGAATAGAACTAAAAAGAATGATCAAAAAACACATGTATGAAAACATAACATGCTGTGTTACCTAAGATATCACAAATATCACTCATTTTTACAATGAATGTAACTGTCATATTCACTCCCTTCAAAGTTATGAGAATGAAATAGCCTTAGATATCAGTGTACCATATTATTTCATCAAATTGAGGATCTCTATCCAGGGTTCTAATCTCTATTTCAAGACAACTAATCCCTATAGAGCCTACAATTTAACAAAAAGGTGCAAAGGAGATCATGTTACCTCATGTTAAGCAGCCTTAACTTTTGTCAACCTACTGTTAATTATGTGCTGGAGTGATCAAACCTTGTCCTGGCACTACCCAATTTGGCAAGATAATACACTATTTGAGTCTTCTCATTTTTTCATGCCTAATTTGATTTAGCTTTCACAGTCAGTGGCTAATATGTGGCTGGCTGCAACCTTATGTCTAATCTAAACTCAGGAGGCAAATAAGCATCCCTGCAGAACTCAGGATGCAACTGAGTGTCCAATCCAAACTCCAGAGTTAACGGAGCATCCCTTCAGAACTCAGGATGCAGTAGGTGCAACTGAGTGTCTACATCAGGAAAAATAATGTCTAGCACCAGGTGCATCCTGTGCATCTGATGTACAGGGTGCACATAATGATAACTGTTAACCAGGATGCAACATTGAAATGAGATTGCATCCTGACATTGAGGCATGCGCCAGGTGTATCTGGACAGAATCTGGACATGGACCCCTATGCCTGGTATGCCCTGACAATGGCTGGCACTTCACAGTTGCATCCTGCTAACATCTGGTCCTCAACTGTTACATCCTAAGGCTGTCTGGTCCTAAGTGAGTACATCATAATAACTTCTGAGGAGAGCATCTAAAATTCAAAACTCCTGACACTAGTATACTAGTAGTGTGACCCATATATAGGACTTAGGTCACAAAGTTTCTTTTAGTAAAACTATTGCAATTTCATCTATTCTATATAAACTCATAACTAGTATACATGAGCAAGATAGATTTCATATGAGCATTCCTTTAACAGATGAACACTAGTTACTTAACAGGCTATAACTTCCCAGGGACTAATGCCAGGAGGCCATGGGAGGTGGCATTAGAAAGCTGGCATCGAGGGAATTCCGGAACATATCTGATGGGCATGAGCGAACATCTGGGCATCAAGATATCTGTCTTCAAAATTCGCAGAAATTTATCAGTAAAGACTATTTCTATAGCAACCTGTAGCTTAGTGGAGAATGATGCCAGGAGGTTGTGGGAGGTGCAGTTAGAAGGCTGTCATGGGGAGGATTCAGAAACATATTTGACTGGTGCAAGCAAATGTCTGGGTGTCGAGATATCTGTTTCAAATTTTGCAGAGATTTACCAGTAAATACTAGTTCCATAATAGCCTGTAGCTCAGCAGAAAGTGACAGCAGGAGGTTGTAGGAGGTGCCATTGGAAGGTTGGTATCGAGGGGATTCAGAAAGGTATCTGATGGGTATGAGCAAATGTCTGGGCATTGAGTTATCTGTCTTCAAAGTTAGCCGAAATTCACCAGTAAAGACTATTTTTATAGTAGCCTGTAGCTCAGCGGGAATTGCCACTAGCAGGATATGGGAGGTACCATTGGAAGGCCAACATTAAGGGGATTCCAGAACATATCTGACAGGTGTGAGCGAATGGCCAGGCATCGAGATATCTGTCTTTAAACAGTGCAGAAATTCACTGGTAAAGACTATTTCCATAGTAGCCTGTTACTCAGCGGAGAGTAATGCCAGGAGGATGTGGGAGGTGGCATTGGAAAGCTGGCATCGAGGGAATTCAGAAACATGTCTGAGAGGCATGAGTAAATATCTGGTCATCAAGATAACTGTCTTTAAAGTTAGCAGAAATTCACTAATAAAGACTATTTCCATAAGAGCTAGCAACACCATGAGGAACTGTGCTTGAAGTTAGCTGAAGGTTGCCTTGGAACTCTGACTCTGACATCACATCAGGATATCAGGGTATCAAGATATTGGTCTTTGATGTTACCAGATTAGAGTTTGCAGGATTTATTAATAGTAGATGTAGATGTTGAATGTAACTAAAAAAAATGATCAGAAAATGCATGTATGAAAACATAACATGCTGTGTTACCTAAGATATCACAAATATCACTCGTTTTTATGATGAATGCAACTGTCATATTCACTCCCTTCAGAGTTATGAGAATGAAATAGACTTGGATATCAGTGTACCATATTATTTCATCAAATTGAGGATCTCTATACATGGTTCTAATCTCCATTTCAAGACAACTAATCCCTATAGAGCCTACAATTTAACAAAAAGGGGCAAAGGAGATCATGTTAACTCCTGTTAAGCAGCCTTAACTTTTGTTAACCTACTGTTAATTGTATGCTTGGGTGATCAAACCTTGCCCTGGCACTACCAAATTTGACAAGATAATATGCTATTTGAGTCTTCTCCTTTTTTCATGCCTAATTTGGTTTAGCTTTCACAGTCAGTGGCTAATATGTGGCTGGCTGCAACCTTATATCCAATCCAAACTCAGGAGGCAAGTGAGCATCCCTGCAGAACTCAGGATGCAACTGAGTGTCCAATCCAAACTCAAGAGTCAAGCAAGCATCCCTGCAGAACTCAGGATACACTAGGCACAACTAAGTTTAGCTTCCCAACTCAGGATGCAACAGAGTGTCTCACATAAACTCAGGATGCATCAGGTGTAATGTAGTGGTACATCCAAACTCAGGATGCACCAGGTGCACCAGGCACATGAGAAATGCAGCTTGTATCAGGATGTAATACCCATGCATCAGATGCCAGATTTTTTTTTGCTGATGTAATCCAAACTCAGGAGTCAAGCAAGTATCCCTGCAGAACTCAGAATACACTAGGTGCACATGAGTGTAGCTCTCCAACTCAGGATGCAACTGAGTGTCCCATACAAACTCAGGATACACCAGGTGCAATGTAGTGGTACATCCAAACTCAGAATGCACCAGGCATACCAGGAACACAAGAAATACAGCTTGTGTCAGGATGCAATGCCCATGCATCAGATGCTGGATTTTCTTTTGCTGATGCAATCACTTATACTTCAAAGCTACTAATTCGTTTATAACTAAAGTCACACATGCATCTAACCTATATCTCAAAGGGTGAGAAGAAGGCTCTAATTGGCATTTAGGTGATCCTGTGAACAGTTACATCATTCTACTAGGACTATTGCCTTATCAAGATATCTGTAGTTTAATCTAGTAATATTCAGAATAACAGAGCAGATATTCCCTACTATGTCAAGGGGTGGTAGTTTGTCACAAGTATAGTAAGTTAATATTTTATTATATACTGCTTTTAAACTTCACTAACTGTAATGAAGAGTAGTTACAATCTTTCAATAGAAGTTGCCAGCTTTTACTTGTGAAATTACCTCCAGCCCTTCCTCTTAAGTGAAGTCACATCTCTTGCCCTCAGCCGTGCAGGGTACAGTGCAGGGTATTATGTATAAATAACCTGTATCTGCAAGGAAGTTTTTCTAGGTACTAGGGCTAGGGTTGGTGGGTGGCCAATCCATACTTTCTGGCATCTAGCTAGGATACTTCTTTTGAGACAGTATCATACATGATAGAGAATGGTGGAGAAGATAATAACTTACCTATTTATCAAGGTGTTACGGGAATATCATCCATAACCAGCGTTCGCAGAAACTCTCAATCACGAAACAAGCAACAAAGATCAACGAAGGAACATGCTAGAGTAACAAGAACAAGAAGAACAATCAACAATCAATACCCACTCCTGACAAGTTCCTGTCATGGAACACTCAAACATCCTGAACGAAGCCTTCTAGAGCCTACAATATTCCACATATCAACAACAGATGTAGAAATGCGGGATGGCGCACAGGAGAGAATAACATTGGACCGTAGACAGTAAAGATATATTTGGCGAAGACTTATTCAATAGTAAACTCATTCGATAGTATACAGGATAAGAAAGACATATCCCAGCTATATAGCACGGTGTTCCGGGCTTGCCCTATCCACCGGTGTTCCAGGACACCCTCAAAAGACAAAACAAGAAATAAAGCTTAATGGAGAAACATACAAGGACAAGGGGATCAACATTACCTGTTCCCACTAGGACCTGGCATGGAACAGACAAACGACCTGAATGAAGCCTTTGTGAGCATAAAGGAACCCACATATCAACAGATGTTGGAACTTCCTTCCATCTGTGGTAACTGGTGGCTTCGGTAATGGAGGATGAGATGGCATGGACATCATCATGGTAACTGGTAGCCTCTGTAATGGAGAATGAGATGACATGGATGTCATTGTGGAAGGACAGTGACTGCTTCCTCTTGTATAAGTACCGAGCATGTTCCCTAGCTAGTTTCTAAAATAATAATCAACGAATGTTGCCACAACAGACACACAAAGTTGAGCGAGTGATATACCATGACACCTACCAAATCCCATCTCTTGCTTTCTCAAACTCGTACCCGGAGCCCACGATTGTCCCCGGTAATTATTCCCAACCCTCACTCGCTCATCGTCTCCGCAAGGCGGGTTACATTACACAAAATATACGGTATCCCGCAATTTCACCAAATACTGCGCCAACAACCTTCTATGCAGCTATTCTATTGCCCACATCTTACAAGCCCCCCCCCCCAACCTCCGTTCCTTTCTTTCTTTCTTTCTTTCTTCCTTCCTTCCTTTCTTCCATCCATCCATCGTACTCACACCCTATCCATCCACCCTTAAGAATAATAAAAATAACAAGAAAAAAATGAAACCCCATCCCAAAATAAATATCAAACCCCATCCCCATGTTGACCGTTTACCCCAATGTGACAAGAACGAAGCCAAAAGAACACAACAAAGATTATATCCTCTATGAATGTAAATATGAACAATTGCGACCAGTTGGATATTCGAAGAATGAAGGAGGAAGAATATGAAATAAAAAAGTAATGAAGTGGAAAATGGAAAAATGAAAAGAGTAAAAAAAAAAAAAAGGCAAAATAACAAACAGTACTAACTTAGTATTAGCCCCCTTTCCCCCTCCACCACCCCTACCAATGCTTTGTTCACAAGTTGGGGTTCAACGGCCCCCAGGAACCAAAAGATTAACGCCCTCATTATGATAAAAAAACAAAAAAAGATATAAAAAAACGCCCATCAAATCAACCCATGTCGCCCATCCGTAGTGCCAGAAGGGCCCTGACATCAGTCACATATTGTAATGCTTGGAGCAAAGGTATTAGGTGTAAAAGGTCGATATCAGTAGGGTCATTAATCCACCCTTCAATCGGGATTGCATTATCTGTATCTCAAAAGTTAACACAATTCCGTATATAAATCCCACAACGGCTCCTGCACCACTACTATACAACAATAGTCACTTGATTTGGGGAAACTAACCTTCATGGAAAATATAACTCATAGGTGAATTGTCAATTATCATAACTTTAGACAGATCTGGCTCCACGGCGCTGATATCCTTGATGTAAGCACCGCCACGTTGTGTGCAGTGTTGACGATAATAACGGCCTTTGAAGTACTTTCGATTCTGCTCTAACCAATCTATCACTGGATCGGCATATTCTTGCACAGATGCTGTGAAAATCACGAGGTTGTACCATTTACAAACCTAAATTGTTACAGCGCCCACGTCATCAGACCCAACTCTCATTTTCCGAAGAAAAAAAAAGCATTTAAAAGACATACCATTCGAAGAAACTCATCACAGTAAGGGCGCTTGTGAACATAATAGAGGATCGCATGCTGACGGTCAAGTTTGACCTCCACCATATGACCAGACGTCATCCTCCCCCCCTTAGCTAGTGAGTGAATTAATGTCTCGTCAAGATCCAAGATTAATGTTTTTGGAGAAGGGTGGGAAGGGAGAAGTGGTTTAGGGGGCCCCGAGTTGCGCGGATACTTGGTGAGCCGCAGACTTGAGGATGGAGACGTCGGTGACTTCACAGACGTTGGTTTTGTTTTTGTTGCGGATTCATTGTAAAGCCGGATACGAATTGATCTCCGGGGGACTATCTCATCAGTCAAGAATGGACTATCATTATTAAAGGATCTTGAACGTAGGTGGTGCGCCGGTGGTGTTGGATCCATGCCGGAATCGCTTCCGTACTGGTGTAAAGCTTCCGAATCACTCATTATTGCTAAAGTGTCTTGAAAGCCGCTCTTCTCGTAATTAGAGTATTCAGTAACCTGACCTTGAAACGCACCAAATGGCCCTAACAACATCGCGGCGAAACGTTTGATCGGCATGAGTGGAGAAAAGACACCATCGTCATCATACAAAATGGATACTAGCCACCCTCCCGAAGCAGCCAATGTTGAAAAAAACCACCGGAATGCCCCTAGCCATGGTCCTAATAACCACATCCCATATCCCACAGACCGTTGTCCTTTTTCATGTAATAATCCAGCGTGCTCGTCCTCCTCGTAGTCTTCTGGTTCGTCTTCTTCCTCCTCCTCTTCTTCGTCGCCATCTCCATCGTCATCATAGTAAACACTTTGCTCGGGGCCCCTATTCGACTGATACTCCCTATCCTCAAAAGACTTCAGAGAGCCTGTTCTCCGTCCACGTCGTAGAGGTTTAAATGAATCTGTCCGTTGAGTTGCTGGTGGAGTAGTTGCTCCGATAACTTTGTCAACTCGAGATGAGAGTATGCTGAGAGAGTTCATGTTCGAGTTGAAAAGGCCATAGGACCGGAGAGACGAACGGTTAGCACCACTACCGACCAGCACCGCAAGTTTTTCCCTAAACCCTGATTGATGTATGTTGTTATCTGGGATTGTCGCGAGCCGCCCTTTTTCCTATTTTTCAGTTCCGGGTTGGATGGCGGGTGTCCGGTACCGGAAGCGCTCAACGGGAAAAATATAGAAGAAAATGCAGGGTAGTCAGGACCGAAGGGTCAGTTAGGTATTCCGACAAATTCAAGGGTGGCGGGGGAGTATTTGATCGTCAAGGAAGTGTGCGGGCTGATGACCCCAGGAAGATGTTAACGGAGAAGGTTGTCTTGGATCCAAACATTCCTGGTGGACACAGCAGCAGCCCAACTCCGTGCCGCTCGTTGTCATAGACCGCCTCACCTCACTATCCCCATTTGACCATTCCGTTTCAGGGAACCCCGTTCCCCTAAGATATCACTCGATCCTCGAATGCAGAACTACGGTCATGAATTTGATAGTAATTTTAAGTCCGATGTGACGATTTTTCTATTCCAAGTTCCATCTGAGTTCCCCCTTGTAGAATAAAATGGCACCTCTACAAGTACTCCAGGAAACTCAATCAACAAGATCAATTTTTTATACAATATCCATTGAGAATTTAACTTATAACTCAATATTCAACCCTAGACTCAGATTATCCGTGATACAGGCCCGGATACCACCCAAATAGAATGACAGAAAACCGATCCAGGACCCAGTTTACTCTCTCTTAAAACCCAACCCCAAGTGTTACCCATATGGTAGGTGGCAACTCCAATCCACCACTCAACTACACTTCACTCACAGCATATAATACAAGTAAAACGTGGAACACCCCCGGTTACATATGCTTCACCGAGAAATACCAAGCTTGGGGCTAGTAACCTTCACTCCCACATGACTTTTTTGATAAATTCCAAATCCTGCAGCACACAAGTGTAGACCATGATACTAGTAATATTGCTATAACAAACACAACAACCCAATATACGCTTCAAAAATTTCCTTTTCTAACCACAAACGCTTCCAATGCAGCAATTGCTGCATAGAGCCTATTCTCCGCCTCAGGGAATACTAAACTCCTTGGAGAATAAAATACTTCATCGGTCACCTCCTCTGGTTTCCTCGGCAAGCAGTGCATGAACCTCCAGTCCTTATTCGCACCACCTCTCTCAGCGAGCTCCGAAGATACTTGAAATCCCGCAAACTGCTTAAGCCTCAAAGCCTTCTCAGACTCTTGACCCATTGAGACCCAGGTGTCTGTCACAATGATGTGTGCCCCCTTCACCGCAGCTTCCGGTTCATGAATGGTCTCAATGGATGAACCCGACAAATCTGCGGCATTGCGTGCGAGCTGAAGCATACCTGACGGGACTGGATAAACGGATGGAGTAGCGATTGAAATGTTGATGCCAAACTTTGCGCACGCAATTGCAAGGTCATAAAGAACATTATTTGCATCGCCGACCCACGCAAGTTTGATGCCTCTCGGGTCCGGGAAGCTTTCTGTTATTGTGAGAATATCGGTGACTGCTTGGAGTGGGTGGAAGGCATCGGAGAGAGCATTAATGACAGGGGCAGTGGATGTTTTCGATAATTCTGCAACATCGGAATGAGGCCCCACACGGGCGACCATGCAAGATGCCATTGATGAGATAACCTTGGATGTATCGAGAAGTGACTCATTTACCTATACGCCGTTAACCACAAAGTCAATTGGAAATGTGATGGAGAAGACAAACCCCCAATTGAATATCATCCTTTCCAAGAAACATGGGGTGACCTCCAAGATGAACCACGGCTGCCTCTGTAGACACTCTGGTCCTTGTTGAACGCTTGGAGAACATCATAGCAACCGTTTTCCCTGTTAATGTATCCTTCAGCGAAGGAAGGGTCTCTCCAGCTTTGATTGCATGCTTTGCTTTTCGGGCCTGGTCGACCAGTTTCACAAGTTCTGATGATGTGAGGTCATCGATAGATAGGAAATGGCGAGGCGCAAATGGTGAAGTGGGAGGAGTCGATGCACTTCCTCCGGTATTCCTAGCGCTGGAAATGGAGATTGATCGAGTTGCATAGAGGGCACGGGATGGATTTCGCACCACACTGGAGAGCTGGGTTCTGCAGAGAATTGAAAACGACATGATTGAATGAATGATGAATTGAGGAAATAATGTATGTTGATAAAGTGTAGGTATTGATATCTGTATGGCGGTACCAATGCCAGTGATTATTGCACTGAAGGAAGCTTGAGAGATGGAGAAGACGGTAAGCAAGAAACAGTGTTGATGACTCTAAGGGTTTCCTAAGTTTCAATTAGCAAAGCGCCGGATTTGGGTTGTTTTTTTTTTTTTTACTTGTGATGGCTGCAGACAGCTACGACGGCTATGACTTGTTCATCATATAACACAGTAATAGTCTCCCGTACCGGTATTGCGGACTTCGAATCAAAAATTAGGGCCCCGCACCCTCGTCTTCCCGCTTTTACAAATTTTTAGATGCGAAAGAGACTGGCCACGAGAATACGGTATCTTCATTTACTATCAAGCTACATGCACTCGTTTGATCTGGCTTCCGGCCATATGTACTTACAGTACCACACTCAAATACACGACGGATAATTACTCGTAGAGTTACTCGATTGCAAGGCAATTTAGGTTGCTATCCCGATGTTCTACGGTACTTGTACTCCGGCTGCGATGATTACAGATCTTGCTATTTGCCGGGAAGCTTGCATCACAATACCGGTAACAGAGAGCTGGGGCCTACAGGATCCGAGCGCCACTACGGGTTGCGTTATAACGCCGTCTCCCTTCCCCTACTGTTATTTGCGGAATGCCGGTACACGCTGTGCCCCCAAAATACCGGGAGGAGCCCAATTAAGATCAATCCTAGCCCACCCCATCGTTATTTGAGCATAGGAAATCCCGGGTACGAGTACAACGCCTTCACTTGCACCAAAAGGCAACAAATTTGTTTTGATTGCTATGATATGAGAGATTTTCGTGCTCGTACTGCACGAGTACAGCATTCGCGCAGACAGCAATCTGTAGCCTTATCGTGGATCGGACAGTTATCAGTGGACGGGAGGTGTGCTGCTCAGGCATTCTATGATGAGCTGCATATACAACTTTTGCCATACAGTATTTATATCATATCATAGCTCTTGTTGTTATGATACTCAAAACCGATATTTGTAGCGTTCCGCAACGTTCAAGTACTGGTACGAGTAGAAGTACAAAATACTTGAACTATGTACTCTACAGCTACTCAAGCACCATACAAGCAGACAACTACCGGTACTGTAATCACCATGTGGCGGGCCATACCATGCCGCTTCTCCTACTGCCACAATACGATAGGTCAGACATGATAACCTCAGCAATAAATTGGCCAGTATTCTTGCTCTACGTGGTTCCTGATTCAACAACAATCGCTTGGCGAGTAAGAATGTCACACAGCCACTGTCGTCACCATTTCTGTCACATCCGCCAGCCCACATCCACCTGAATCTTTCTCCTTTCTCTCCTACTTTCCTTCTTCTCTCTGTCTGACTTCCTCTCTTTGCCTCCCTTCTTCTCTTCCTCCTCTTACTCTTTAAAGCCAAAAACATCTCCAGCTCCTTTGTCAGCATTTCCTATCATTCAATTCGCTAGATCAAATTTCCCCGCATATTTCACCTCGTATTGTATCTCGTCTCACTTTGTACCCCTTTTGCGTGCGCCAACCTCTTACTCGATGGCCTTGCGAAAGTCCTCAACACCAGCCCCAGATTCTTCCACCGAGGCAACACCTCTTCTCCGGTCCAATTCTCAAGAAGCTCCCCCAGTTAGCTACACCGAGGGCCCATCACCTACTTCGGATCATGATGATCCTACTCAAATTGCCGATACGCCAAGACCGACCCGACTGAGCTCGATAGCTCTGATCCTTCTTTGCATTAGTGTTGTTAGCATTTTTTTAGTCGGCTTTTTTGCTCCTGCAGCTGCTGCTCGGTATGCCAAAGAAGCCGTTGTCCTAGATATCACTAGTCTATCTGTCGACTCCTTTACCGACAATGGAGTGAAGGTTCGCGTACAGGCCACAGTTCAGATGGATGCTAGTCGAGTCAAAAATCATGCTGTACGGAGCTTAGGGCGCACAGGAACCTGGATTGCCAATAAGATTTCAACAGATGCAACCAAAGTCGATGTTTATTTACCAGACTATGATGGTGGTCTCCTCGGTACAGCAAGCGCCCCTCCAATGACAATCTCTGTCAGGAATGGCCAAAGTACGAAGTTGGACTTCGTGTCCGACGTCAAACTAGGATCTCGAGATACTATTCGGAGTTTAGCCAACGATTATCTTGTTGGGGGATTGGGAAAGATCAGGGTGCTCGGTGTGGCTGATTTAGGGTTGAAGTCGGGCCTGCTTCACTTGGGGACTCAGAAAATATCCGAAGAGATAGCCTTTGAAGGTTCCATATACAAGCAATAAATACCCCGAGTCAATAGACTGACATATGGTCAACCAGAATTGCCTTCTCTCCCTGAGTTCCAGGTCAATCGGATGGATGTTGGAGAAATAACTCTTCCTGAACAAAAAGCGCTCAGTGTCAATGTCTCTGCTGTTATACAAAATCCTTATCCAGTGGAGTTCGATGTGCCACCTCTATCTTTTGTCATTCTCTTGTCCGGGTGTAAGGCAGATGATTTAGTCAATGTAGCCACTGCTGAGACTTCCCACCTCTCAGTCGAGCCAAAAACCGACATTGGTGTGGATGTGCATGGAATTGTTCGCAATATTCCAGAGGAACTTGTAACCGCGTGCCCAGGCTCTCATATATCACCGATCGACATGTTCTTGGGTACCTATCTACATGGAAAAGACACAACCGTATACATTCAAGGGTCACAATCTCCAGGTTCTAATGCTCCTAGCTGGTTACTAGAATTTCTTCAGAGCATCACCCTCCCAATCCCATTTCCTGGACACACTTTCGATAACGTCGTGAAATCATTCAGCTTGTCCCATGTTAAATTTCAGCTTCCTTCTCCAGATGCCCCAGCAGGAACACCAGAAGCATCACTACGACTGAGCGCGGACGTACTTGTCACAGTTCGCCTCCCCCAGGAAATGAGCTTTCCATTAGATGTCAGTCACTTAAAGGCAACTGCAGACGTAACTTATGAAGGCCAAAAATTCGGAACTCTGCATTTTCCAAAGTGGGTTCCAGCAAGTTCAACTCGCTCAAATGATTCAAAATACCTTTATGTTCAGGCCGAGGTTCGCGACTCATTGCTGGACATCGAGGATTACGATATTTTTGATACAATCGTTCAGAAACTTCTCTCTGGCGACGGAAAACCAATATTTCTCGGAATTGATGGATCTACAGATGTAGAAATTGGAACTAGCCTTGGGCAATTCGTTGTTAAGAATATCCCCGCGTCGGGCAATATAAAGATTGATGGACTTCCTATCACTCAGATGCCCTTGCCAAAGGTTAACGAGGTAATCATTACCGATACAACGACGCAGTCCATTACACTCGGAATTGATCTCGATCTTGAAAATCCAACTCCCTGGAAGGCCATCGTTCCTTACATGAGCGTTCACATCACGCACGATGGCTTCATATTAGGAAATGCGAGTATAGTCAATGGACATGTGGTGACTGGAATGAACACTTTCTCCATCCAAGCAACGTGGGATCCACAAGCTCACGGGGGCCACAAGGCTGAGGAAGCGGGTAGAAGGCTTGCTGGTGAATACATATCTGGTAGGTGCCTTCCTTCAAGATATATTATCCCGTATGCCCCCCAAGTTTACGATATATTATAATAGGCTACAACACCACAATCACCATTCGCCTACACGCCAACAGCTTCCCCTCCATGCCACTGCTCTCCAAACTTCTCTCAAACTACAATGTGACCATTCCGACCCCACGTCTCCCGGTGCCCGGAAAGGATGGGCCATCCGACTGCCCTCCAAATTTTATTGAGTCTGCGACTGTAAGCACATCTGCATCTCCAGATACCAGCACCGGCATGGCACCATCATCTCCTCAGTGAAGTACTTATCAATATTTGTGGCGCGACTCCAGATGCACCTGATATCCTCCTCGGCCGACTTCCTCCTCAACAATCCTCTCCGCAAAGACAAAGTCACGATAGAAGCGATCAATGGAACAGCAAAATATAAAGGCAGCGAATTGGGGAAAATTGTGTCCTCGAAACCGTTTGCCATCAAGCCGGCGGTGGAGGGAAGAACGACTACACCTAGGCTCCCTGTGCGCTGGAAGTTGAGAGGTGTAGGGTATGAAGCAATGAAGAGAGCGTTAGGCGGAACTCTGGCTGTACATGCCGAGGCATTGTGCTTGGTGCGCGTTGGCAAGTTACAGATGGAGGTATTTTACAATTCAACTAATCCCATAGGAGCAAATATTCATTGGAGGTAATTTGGGCTTCTGTGTATGATTTGCTTTGTTGTTTTTTTTTTCCTTTTCCTTCCGGCGTTCTTTATATGTGGGCTCGGTTTGTTAGCTTTTGGCTAGGTTTTATCTTTATAGTTTTTAGGAAACACAATTTATCACCTGTATACGATCTGGGCACAATTTAAGTCGTTAACTACCTGTGTTCACCAACATAAGGCACTTGGTTGCGCTCAAGACTTGATCTCCCTTGTTGATATACTAAAATCCGGACGCCGCCCATCTCAAGTCCATCGGTAGTTGTCATAACAAAATACACAACGAATTTTGTTTTTTAAAATTTACATCCCCTAAACGACAAAAGGTATCTATTACTTAACCTGGAGGGAGTGCACTAGCATCTACAACATCACTCGCATCCTTGACTTCGGTTTCTTCGCTTTGCGTTTGTAGAGGAGATCGTGGCAGCGCCATCAACCCTAGCAGATAGTTAGAACCATTATCTTCAGTCCCTTTTGTGACTCCAAGTCTAAGGGTAATAGTACCAGTTCTTGCAGACTCGAGGATACCGAAAGGCGCAATAAGTTTCATGAACGCATCAATTCGGGAAGGTTTTGCTGATCTTGGGTTTTTATCACATACTGCATGTCAGTAGAGCGGAAAAAAAGAAAAAAAATATGGGGGGCAAAGGGAATCGGGGGGCTTCAAAAAGTATTCTTACAGCTCCACGATGCAGTTGTTCTCAGATATGTCAGATACCTTTCCACCAAACTGATGAGTTAATTGAGTGATTGCGTGAAGATGTTGGTGTTTGTGTCTCAATGCTTGAGAAATTGGAAGCTTGGAGGGGTGGTAATCCCCATCTCTGGGGGCAACTCCATTCTCACCGAGCGCCTCTGCACTTTCAGCAGTAATCTCACGATGGTGAGCCAGCAATTCCTCAAAATACTCCGGACCGAGGATGGAGACTTTCGCGAGCAAAAGCTCACGTTGAATGAGCGGTGCCGCAGTGTAATCCAGAACAGCCCAAACAGGAACCAAGTCTTCCAGTTGTCTCCGTGCCTGTTCGACCACCTCGTCCTGTCCGCTTAGGACAATTGTCATGCGGGAAAGGTCGGGAACCTCGGTATTGCAAACGACTAGCGAGTCAATGTTGAATCCCCTTGCTGCCAGAATACCCGAAACGCGGGAGAGAACACCCGGCTCGTTCTGGACAAGGCAGTTCAAGATATGGCGCTTTGGGGGATTGGACGAAGGGAGCGGAGTCTCGTAGAGAATTGAAGAAACTGCGGCCGACGCAGACCATGCTGGAGGATCGGTCATAGGCAGGGGATTCACACGGCGGTGAAGAGACTTGTAGTAAATGGCAGATGTTGAGGAGGCGGAGGATGAGGACGAGCTATGGACTCTCCCAATGGCACGAGACAAAACATTGATTGCAGGCCTACCCAGAAGGAACGAGCAGGCAGTGCGAATGGCCGCCATTGAGGGGGGTGGATATTTTGTGAAGGTTGATGTTTTCTGGAGGAGAGGTAGGGGAGTCACAAGAAGTAAGATTTTCTCAGATCCAGGGATTCTTATCAATAATTTCTTCTTTTTCCTTTCCTTTGCGGGAATCCGCTGCCAAGACCCTTTTTTCATGTGCAACCAGAGAAAAAAAACCCCCGGGACTACCGGTACTTGGAGGTCTGCTTAGTCATTGATCTGAGGCTGGGCGTGTGAACTTCTAATTTTTGTCGAACACAGTTAGCAACCCTTCCTCCTCCACCCACCGTCGGCTGTCCCTTGCTCTTTCCATCAACATAACCCTCATTCCTCAACTTTGATCAACCTTCACCCCTCAACTTACACCACACACCAATCTTGATTCCCGCTTGACACCGCCCCATCAACCACCTCTCTTGAGCAAGCACGATTCGCAATGACTGACGACTCTTCGGACCGTAGGAAGCGAAGCAAGTGGAACGAACCTCAAAGAAGCACCTCCCATGGCAGCCGAGATCGTGTTAGGGACTACAGAGATCGGGAGTTAGAGAGAGAGAAGTCAGTTAGTAGTCGCGGCGCTTCCCGCTGGGATGACCGTCGCTCTCGTTCTCCCAATTCTCATAATAAGCTTTCTTCTCGTCGAGACGATCGCCGGAGAAGCAGGAGTCCTCCTTCTGTGAGCAGATCGACTGAGAGTCCTCCTGTTGAACTGGCGAAAGAGTCGAAGCCTGATCCAGCGGCTGCAGCAGGTAAACCCCCCATTGTTCACTTCGGATTACCTGGCTCTTCTCTTAGTTTTTACTATCGTACTGACATCGAGTAGCCGCTGCGGCTGCCCGCATCAACGCTCAGATTCAAGCGAAGCGCGGTATACAACACGTCGACGTTCCGCCGATCCGTTCCGTGAGAAAATTACACCCATCGCCGGCTTTTGCAATTTGCTAATTTCAATAGAGCGCCGGAAAATCTTCCAGTCCGCCCAGTACAACAACATTCAATAGTGACATGTATATCGCTGATGGCGACTATATCAAAGATATAGAGGTTAACGATCTCCGCAACCGGTACACACTGACAAAAGGCGCTACTCAAAAAATGGTAAACATCGATCCCTTCCCCGGTTGTGAGCTTTATTGACTACTCCATTCTTCTTCCCTCTGTATTTTACATGTGCACGTGCGAGTCTTTATATTTATGCACAGCTGAAGTTCTAAGGAGAAGCCATTTAAGCTGAAATATGATGTGCAAATAGTTTTGCATACCCCCTTTGGTGTCTTGCCGCTGACTGTCACCCGTGCTTGTTTAGATTAAAGAAGATACTGGCGCCGGTACGACCCACTTACCCTCATATATAACCCCATATTCCTTTTTGCTAGATTGTATAGAGACTCACGCATTCTGCGCTCAAGATGTTACTACCCGCGGTGCCTATTATCCTGACAAGTCTATGGCTACTCCTCAAGTATGAATCTACATTCCTACCAATTTGCAGCGACCATGGTCTAACCTTGCCAATAGAATCCACCGCTCTACCTACATATCACCAGCACGACCAAGGAGGGTTTAGAGAAAGCTGTGTCGAAGATTGAAGAACTTATGAAGCAGGATCTTCCGAATCTTGTCGATGAACGTCGATTCAAGCGCAGAGAGCCTCCAGAGCCCGTCGAGCGGGATGAGTATGGAAGGGTGAGTTTACATGTATCACTTCTGAAGAACTTAACTAACATCTCTACTAGCGCAAATGGCCCGAAGAAAGGATTCCCGTCGATCTTGAGCCCATTCCAGGCTTTAATCTCAGAGCAGCAGTTGTCGGACATGGTGGTCAGTATGTTAAGCATATTCAGCAAGAGACACGTTGCAGGGTACAGATCAAAGGCCGTGGATCTGGGTTTATGGAACACGGCCTTGGCCACGAGAGCGACGAACCACTCTATCTTCATGTCACGTATGAACCCCCGTCCAAGTTTGGAGATGAGACACTAATATTACCCAGTGGGCCTGACCCGCGAGAAGTTCAGAGGGCAAAGGAGCTTTGTGACGATCTTTTAACTTCAGTCAAATCTCAGTATGAAGATCATAAGAAG
The DNA here is from genome assembly GCA_003788595.2 of Choiromyces venosus 120613-1. Lineage (NCBI taxonomy): Eukaryota > Fungi > Ascomycota > Pezizomycetes > Pezizales > Tuberaceae > Choiromyces > Choiromyces venosus. The sequence goes on along the minus strand of ML120543.1, from coordinate 141,555 downwards.
CAACCTCAACCTATCCGTTTCCCAAATTATGGAGGTGGTAGCAATGCCAATACATACACTCCGTCCATGCCAGGACAAGGTCAATCTCAAGGACAGAATCAAGGTCATAACTCTCATGGCTTAAATCACAATCATGTGCAATCGGCCTCTCCACCACCTCCCCCGCCTTCTGGGCCTCCCCCTCAACAGGCTGCAGTAGCGGCGCCTGGCGCTCCTGGCGCGTCTCACGTTAACCCATATGCCGCTTATTACGGAGGAGCAGATCCTTATGCTGCGTATGGTGGATATCAGGCATATATGCAATACTGTAAACACTTTCTTTTCCAGCATTTGTTCTAGGCCGACTGCTAACACATTTATCAGACCAAGCATATTATGGCCAGCAACAGCCCCAGGTGCCTGGTGCATTACCATACTCGGCCATGCCTGCTAGTAGTCCCCCGCCACCGCCGCCCCCCCCCCCGGCAGGTAATCCCCCGCCGCCACCTCCACCTCCTCCTTCCTACAACGCAGTGAGGCCACCGGGAGTGTGAATGGATTTCAGGGGTTCAGATCTAAATAGGGCCCGAAATATCAGCTTCTAAGTTGACTTTCTTTTGTCGGTGCACCAACGTGGTTTTTCGGGAGAAAAAATGATGTCTTGAATCAATTAGCCTTTCTCAGTACGCACTTTATGTCTCCTTTCTTTCCTGTAATGAAACTCCTAGCCAGGCCTGTGTTTAAAGTAGTGTAGTCCACCAATCTGGGACTTGCTTTATTTTTTATTTTCTTTGTTTTTTTTTATTAAAAAAAAAAAAAAAAAAAACAGAGCATAAAAAAAATCGGCTTCAACCCTACAGTCTTGCACTTTCCTTGCTTCGCACGTTTATTTATGACAATTCATCGTTCTATGATAGTAGTTATAATATTTCCAATGAAAAAATTTTCCCAGCTCACACCCGTTACCCACATACGATAACCAAGCCAACCTAACTCTGCCCAGAAGAAGACGAAGGATTCTGATTAACAAGTGCATGATCAATAGCCCTGGTACGCGGGATAGCCTCCATCCTCCCACTCGTGATTTCAACCCGCTGTCGCAATCTATTTGAGGCTAAGAGTAGGGTTTCTAGGGTCTTTCTCCCCCCATACATTTATACATTAGCTTACATGCCCTTCTCTACCTTCACAATAATAAATAAAGAGTGACATACCTTCGTCGTTGAATGCGCGATGTTCGCGGTCGTAGTCGTTGTTGCGGCGCTCTTGATTATCCGCTTTGGAGGCGTCAATGTAGTTAGTAAAACCTTAGGTAGAAGGGGATGAATGAATACGTACATCATCAGATAATTGAATGTTTATGTGTGGCATTTCCTGATATTTTTTTCTTGACCACCGTATGCTGTGATAAGGAAGCTAGTGGGGCTGCGCGTTGTGATATTGGTACGTATATCCAGATCGTGCCTGATTTACTCACGGATGCGAAATACCACCGACTACTTCTCCTCCTGCTGCGTTCAGAAGTAGTCGTATTTTCGCCAAGATATGTAGATGGGTAGGATAGGATACGGTAGGCCGAGGAACAGACAAGTAGACTTATCTGATAGGAACGATAAGAGTGCACGAATAAGCTTGTTTTCTTGCTTGCGGGTGATGGTGGTAGCGGTGGTTAATTACACGACAGTACCGTGTGCCGGCTAGGTATTGGTAGAGGTCCTTTGTTTGACTGGTATGAGAGTACGGTACTGTATTTGTAGGCTGCATGACCCAAGTTTGCGAAGGGTGAAAGTTTGGAATGCGGTGTACTATAGTATCGGTATTCGACTAAGTGAAGGGAACCCAAGGACGAGTGCGAGGCTGTGATGGTGAGTTTCTGTTAGGTAACTTAATGGCAGATACAGTATGCGATATGGCTCCCAAGGTGGATTCACAGACGACATCTCACTGATTTTAGGCACGCGTGTGTGGCAAAGCTAACTCTCCACAAATTCTCACCCACGCAGAAAATGTGCAAATTGAAACTAATTTGAAGGTAAAGAGATCTATGCCCTAACTTATGTCCAATGAACGGCCTAAGAAGCTATCATTTTGCTCGTGAAGAGTGTAGGAGCAATTGACTCATTTCTGCTCCCCACCTTGATGCACATAGCAATGAAGCAATCTGTAAAAGCTAGCTGGTTTAATGCGTACTATAAAACTAAGCCCAGTGACTCCGAACATACCATGAGATGATGTTCCACCCCAGATACTCCAGCTATAGAGAAACAATAGCAGAAGAGAAAAGAAAAAAAAGAAAAATATGATGCGAGGCAGCAGGTACGGTAGTCATATAATACATGAATAAACAGGGAAACAAATATGGATAAGGACGCAAAGGAGCTTGGAAACCGGAAATCTGTTCATAAGAACAAAACGTAGTGGGATAGGTGAAGACGAACCATTCAACCCCCCTTTTTTTCCTTTTTCTTTTTTGATAGCTTGACTATTGTAGAAGGTTTGCCTTAAAGATGATCATTTAAAAGAAAAAAAATGTAGATACGTGACACCCGGCCATCCCCACGAAAACTCCCAGAGGCATATCCGATGCCCTTGACATTTAGATGTTATTCAAAACTCAAGGAGCTGGGTTTTCCTGTTTGAATATGTGAGCCTCTAGAAAATTATTTAAAGAGTGGTGAGTGCCGCATGCTTACCCGAACAATATATTTAATTTTTTTCTCATACGCAGGGCGATCCTTCCTAAACAAGTTGTATGCGTCTGCCTGTGCTGGCGACTCAGGGTTTGGGTCGTCGAGCAGATCTTGGATCCCCAGAAGAATTTGCTTTATCGTAATGGCCGGCTTCCAATCTTCCTCTTCGTTAAGGATACTGAGGCAAACAGTACCAGACGGGTAGACGTTGGGATGGAAGAGAGGAGGAACGAATTTGCCTGTTACAACAGAAAAAATCGATTAGTGGGTAGTAATGGTTATGTGATAAATTCCAGGAAATGGGCTGCAATGAAAGTACATTTTGGGGGCTTTGTCGGGTATTCTGTAACGAGGCACCATGTTAGCGATAATTACTTCATCAAGTGAGGCCAATGGGTAATTGCTTACCTTCGGGAAAAATCATATCCAGCTTGAACAACCCTCCTTCCCACATAGTTTTTTCCTTGCCGGGAATTCCACAGCTCCATTTCATCAGATCAAGACCTCCCTGGGGAGTTTTTGCGGGTTTTGCATAGAAACCGAAAGGGTGATCTTTTCGCCATTGTTTGCTGTAGAATACAAAGTCAGTTTCAATCACCATCATGTGGAATTAGGCATCGCGGGGGCGGGCAGATAATACCGCTCTTCTTGTAGCCGATTAACGCAAAGCGACATTGGAAGAGTATTGATGGTGATGGTTGTCTGATGTAGGTGGATGTGTAAGTGTCCAGCGACTATTAAAACAAATAGGGCAGTGGCGGTATCTCTGGAAGAGAGAAGTGGGGCGTGGGAGAGGGAGAAGAAGTGGAGGGTTGAGGGTGGAGGAATGGAGTGGAGGTACGAATGTTTGCGTTGGGTGTAGAAAGCTGTCGCTTGTCGAACCCTAAAAGTGAGCCAGCCCTGTTGGTTGCCTCAGCCGCGTGAATCCTCGAGACGTCAATAAGTTAGGGTCAAACTAAAAACAATAATAAATAATAAATTACCCTATTGGACAAAGTGACAATGACTTTAAATGTAGATATCTGGGCAGCGATTAGACTACAAAGAAGGGTTCATACATAAGCAAATTAGCAGGTCCAGGTGCCAAACCGTTCGCTGTTGTCATAATCAAGAAGTGTTTGAAAGCCCCGGAATCGGTATTTCTGTTAGCCTCGATTTGAATTTTACTTATCGAGGCTACGATAGTACCTTATATACAAGGATATCGCTATATATCTAGGTACTCGTATAGTACCATTAAGCCTAAACGCCGTTGTGACATTGTTCTAATTGTACGATGTACAAATGCAAGCCATTCGCTAGGTTAATACGGTGGCTATAATTTTTTTATTGTAATTCCGGTGACTGATTCTCTTGTTCTGGCTGAACTTTCTGCCCTCAGCATCTGACGGAGACGATGGTAAGTTACATCTTAGGAATTGGAAAGTCAGTGAGATTATGTGAAATTGCGCTGTAAGAGGAACTTTAGTTAACTCGGATTGTACTGTACAGTGCCGTACTGTAAACTCTTAATTATTTATCGCTACCAAGAGACCAGAAATTCAATGACCAAAAACTTAAAAGGATAGGTATTTTTCAGCACTGAGGATAGCCATGTGATACGGTATTTGACCTCGGTATGTACTCTGATAGCCAATGAATGAGTTACTGTATATTACGGGAACAGTAACCATAGAGTGCAGCAACAGTACCTCGCCCTCTGTTACCAACAACCACCAAATCTGCGCAGCCACCCAAAACCCATCAGAAAATCCGGTTTAAATATTTCCCACGAATCACAACAGAAATTCATAAACAAACAAACAAACCCAACCATGCCGCCTCCACCAAAAGATGCAGTTGAAGAGGACTCTGATGATGACGATTTGGATGACCTTGATGGTGAGTATATTCCGCAATGAAGCATGTGCAAGGGTAAGTATAGCTAATAAACGTCTATAGATATACTAGACGAATTCCAGAGCTCACCCCAGCCAAATGGTGAACCCTCGACAAAGGCTGGCGACACAGGCGCATTAAATGATAGTGGTGGGCCATCTTTGGGGCCTCTCGATGATGATTTTGCTCGTCAGTTGCAGTTGGGAATGCAAGATTTATTGGGCGAGATGCAGGACTCGGTATGCTCAACTCCACGCCGAAAAAGATTGGAAGTTGGCAGACTGACAATCAGTTACAGAAAGAACTACAAGACCAATTTGAGCACCTTGTGAAAGAACTGAACGACGCCACAGCAGCACCCGGTCCCAAGCCATCAGCGTCGTCCAGTTCCAGGCCGTCAGACCAAGCAGCGGCCAATTTCCAAGACCGAATAAAGCAAACTATGGATCGCATGAAGTCTTCCGAAGCAGAGGTCGACGCTACAGTCGCTAACTCCGAAGCCGACGACTTTCTATCGGAAATGTTGAAACAGATGCAAGGGGCAGCCGGTGAAGGCGAAAGCGACGAGGATTTTTCCAAAATGCTTTTAAACATGATGGAGCAGCTTACGAGCAAAGAAATTCTCTACGAACCCATGAAGGAATTGAACGACAAATATCCAGAATGGCTGAGGAACAATGAATCCAAGCAGTCCGCCGAGGACCTACAACGGTATCGGGAGCAGTATGGGGTGGTCAAGGAGATTGTGGCAAAGTTTGAGGAACCGGAGTATAGAGACGAATCTGACAAAGACCGAGAGTATATCATTGATCGTATGCAAAAGGTGATTGGGTTGCCCTGATTCTACTCTTTTATCATTTAGACTAATTCAGGTCCCGTGATAGATGCAAGCTGCCGGTGCACCCCCAACAGAGTTGATGGGAGAGATGGGACAAGGCCTAGATATACCTCCTGATATTGATTCAAATTGTGCGGTACAGTAGTTAATAAATATATGGGAATGTCCGCCGTGGGCTGTATATTAAAACGTACTCTATGAAACAATGTTTACGATAGCAGTGTGGTTACAAATGAGAGAACAGATGCACAAACGACTAATATAATATAATAAGACCCCACCATATTTATACAAAGAGGGAACCGCAGATTTGTTTTGCAATCCCGGAGTCAGAAACAGAAATAGAAATAAGAGTTTCTAGGACTCCTTGCGCCAAATGATACCATAGTAAAATTACAAATAATCTCATGCCCAGCCCTTTATCTCGGCATAAGCGAGCTCAACAAGGAATTCTATGTCTGAAGCGATAGACAGGACTAAGTTGGCATCATTTCATGATTTGCCTCTGGCATAACTTGATCTAATTGTAAATCAAGTTGAGAGAGAAGCTCTTCAAGCTCCTTGCCATCACGGTCTAGCATTTCATCCAGATCATCTGAAGGGCCAGATTCTGTACACTAAGAGTCAGAAAGGGGGAACAACTTGGATTACTGTGATATATACCATCTTGGTCCATATAGAATGATTCTGCGGCTTGGAAGTCAAGTTCTTCCTCCTCGTTTCCAATGCCAAGTTCCTCTTCTTCGTAAATGGTAGGGATCGAAGCCGCGGTTCTTGCTTGCGATGCTTCCCACCGCTTTTGTTCGGAGACAAAAATTAATCGCATCATCTAGCAAAAAAATTAGGTCAATAAAGGCCAATTCACTAAATGAAAGAAATTTTTTTTAATTTCAATACCTCATCTTCTCCACCCCTCGCTTTCATCAATTTTTCGTCCCTGGCATCTCGAACTTTCTTCAAGAACAAGTTTCGTCGAGCTTCTCTCCCTTCCTCGCGAGAGTGAGATGTGGGAACTGGTTTGAAAAGGCGTTTTGGAGCGAGAAACTCTGGTGGTGATGATGGCGGTGAGGGAAGCATCTTGAGGCCAAAACGATTTTGTGGGGTAGTCTGAGGGTGAGAGGATAAAGGTGACGAACGAGACGGAGTATAACAATGACTGACAGGAAGACGGCGGGGAGTGGTTGGTGAAGTCATTTGGGAGGTTCGCAGACGGTACCAAAACCAGACATGTTATTGTTGAATATTAAAGCTTGGGTGGGTGTGGAGGAAAGGTGGGGAGGTGACTTTCTTGCCCTGAAAGAAGACGCGTTGAAACTTTAGAATGATCAACGCGAGAACTTGGTTATACCTTATCGCGTGAATGACTAAGCAATTGAGCTTACTAGTGGAAATCAGCCATCAATCTTGGTTACCTTTTCTGCAAAACACCACACGCCTCACTTCACACGTCGCGAAATCAATTCATCTCTGCGCGTTCCAGCATGCTCTGGGAGACAAAGAAGGCACAATAATAACAACGATATCTCCTATACCTTACAGCCTTCTACCTCCGTCTTTGAATACTCGAACCCGTGAGTCCCTGAATAATTCAACTACCACCGCTACTACATACTCCCTAAAATGTCGCTCTTCGGGGGTACCACGACTTCCACAACTGCTTCTGCCAACAACACCCAAGGCGACCTCAGCAAGGATGTAGAGGTCACTTCTCCGCCCGAGGATAGTGTATCTGATCTCTCCTTTTCTTCTCAATCCGAGCATTTGGCAGTTTCTTCTTGGGACAGCAAAGTGCGAATATATGAGATATCAGAAACAGGTCAATCAGTCGGGAAAGCCCTTTATGATCATCAGGCCCCAGCACTATCGGTTCACTGGTCCAAGGTTGGCTAATCTATCTCTCCGGTTTGAGCTCCGGGCGCGCCCTCATATCATTTTTACTAACGATTTTCAGGATGGCACCAAAGTTGTATCTGGTGGTGCTGACAAAGCCGCTCGCATGTTTGACCTCCAATCCGGCCAGTCCACTCAGGTGGCAGCTCATGATGAACCTGTACGCTGCGTGCGAATGTTTCAGGCTCCGAATGCCGGCGAAATGCTTGTTACAGGCTCCTGGGACAAGACACTCAAGTATTGGGATCTTCGACAGCAACAACCAGCTGCCACCGTCCAGATGCAAGACCGTGTTTATACGCTGGATGTTTCTCAAGGCTTGCTTGTTACTGGAACTGCTGAACGATATATCAATGTTATCAATCTTGCCAATCCTACGACAATCTTCAAGACCATCCAAAGTCCGCTTAAATGGCAAACTAGGGTGGTAAGTTGCTTCCCTGATGCTTCCGGATTTGCTGTGGGTAGTATCGAAGGAAGATGTGCAATTCAATATGTCGACGACAAAAACGCAAGGTGAGTTTGAAGTATAATCGTGGTTTTAATCGTATTGCTAACTAATTCTATAGTATGAACTTTTCCTTTAAATGTCACCGTGAAACCCCCTCCACTGGCATCGCAAATGTTTATAGTGTCAATGCTATATCCTTTCATCCCACCTTTGGAACGTTTTCTACAGCCGGCTCGGACGGTACATTCCATTTCTGGTATGTCTCTTACTCTTATCACTCGAAGTGTTCTTTTTTCTTTCTTGACATAATGCTAATGAGATATATAGGGACAAAGATGCAAAACATCGCCTCAAAGGATTCCCTTCCGTCAATTGGTCTATTCCAGCTACCGCTTTTAACAGAAACGGGTCAATATTTGCTTATGCAATTAGTTACGATTGGAGCAAAGGACACCAAGCGAACAATCCTCAATATCCGATTAAAGTCATGCTTCACCCGATCAAAGAGGACGAAGCTAAACCAAGGCCACCTGTCAAAAAGCGGTAATCTGGTGCGTTGGTGGATAGACGGGAAGGTGGAGAAGGGTGGCTTATGATGAAACTGTTCTGGATCGTTTTTGAGGGGTTGGGGGCTTCTCGGCGGTGGTTGACTTATTTTTTTTGCTTCTTTGTGCTTCCACAGGCCTGGAAGTTTCCTGAAATGTGAGAAGAAAAAAGTTGGAGAGAACACGTAATAGGTAAAGGTGTTGATAATGTTATTTATTTGTATTGGTAGGCTCAATGGAGTTTCGTTTTCCTTTTTTCACTGAAAAAAAAAAAAAAAGAGCTCAGGTGACGAGATATTATAACTTATGCTTTTCATTCATTACCTTCTTTTTTTTTTTTCTTTGGATCGATACGTATCATACAATTTTCAATACAACACCGTACATCCAACGCATGTGCAATCCTCGACGAAAGTTGGCAGTGTGATATCGGGAGATGCTATAATGAGAGATTGGCGGCATCTTATGGAAAAAAAAAGTTTCAAGATGTGAGGCATCACGATCTCATGGCCGGCCCCCCACAGTGAGTTTGTCAAGGCATCGTACCTAATGATAATTAGATCCGCCTTCAGAGCGAGACAGATTTGAGAGACAGATTTGAAAGCCTTATTAGAATACAGGTGGATGTCATCGGCCCTAAGCCAACGGAAGGGCGGTACCGGTAGAAGGTAAGGCTGATGGGGGAGCCCCGGAACCCCCAACCTTGTGTTAAGGATTTGTCAAGAGTTATGCACTCCATAACTGCCACGGTTGTGCACAGATACAGAACCGGTGTATGAAGATGGATGCAAAGACGTCAGAGAGCTCCCTCGGATGCCTTACAATTTGCGGGGTAAGGCTGTTGTTGTAATAACAGTTACAAAAGATTGGAGAAATATTACTCGATTTTCAATTATCATCTTTGATAATGTTATGCTTTGGAATGTTAATGTGGGGGGTTTTAAGCTTACAGTAGTCTCATCACGAGGTTTAGTTATCGGAAATAGTACTTGAGTGGTACAGCTCCGGCAAGGTTTAGAAACTCCATCTGGGGCATCGTACCGTACAAGATGTTCATCCAGAGTAACTGAAGGTGTTGTTCATGTTTTCATTTTTTTTTTCACTTTTTTTTTCATATTTTTCACCTTTTTCCTTGTCCTTGTCCTTCTCCCTTTCGTTCTTTGTTTTTCTTCGTATGCCGGAATAGTAAGTTACAGGTAATATATCTAGAATTGTTTTCACATTTGTTATTCTAGATGGTAAGAAGCTCTTCAGCTTCTCTGAGCCGTGATCGGGTGGCAAAATATGATAGTTCCCCGCAAGTTGGAAGGAGGGAGAATAAGATGAAATGAAAAGTCGCTATTATCAACTACCGGTATTAGTGACTTGATTTGCCAACACTCTGTTCACCCAGGCTTGAACTCAAATCCCATGATTTTGATAGATCATACACCTCTGCTTCTCTAGTTCTGATAGTAGAAAAAAATTAAAAAGAATTGATATTAAAAATTCTATTGTGGATAGAACTTGTAGAGGGCAAAATTTGTCGAAATTGCTCTTGTTGTGGAGTCAAATCTTTGTCTGGATGTTTTGGGGCTTGGCATGCATATGCCCAGATAGTCGAAAAAGACTTAGGTGTGTCCACCGCAAAGTCTCTACTAGTATTAACATGTGTGGACAGCCAATTTATCTTGAATTGTTCTATCGTCTGCATCCTATTCCTTTTTTATTCTTCCATACATAATCTTGTTATTATTGCTGCTTTCTTTTTCACTGCGATGCAATGCATCTCAAACTGCAAGAACGATGGGGGTAGGAATGGATGGGGGATGAGGGACTGATTGATTAAACCTAATTAAAGGAAAAGCGATGGAACCAAATGCGGGTCCTGCCGCAACCTGAACCGGTTTGACGGAAAAAAAAAATGAATTTTGTGACCTTATTATATATGATACTTTTAGCCCACATGACTCAGGGCGAGGGTAAGGGTCTTTTATCTTTTATCCTAACATTCTTTAATTCCATTTTGGTATTAGTTTCTTTTACTTCAAAATCCCCCCACCGTCAACTTTCTTCGTCCCGCCTCAACACCCTCTCCTAACCACCAACAAACATTTCCTCCCAACAACACCACCACCATCTTTTCTGTGGTTTCCGCTCCACTACAAATCGTCCGCTTTTCCCCCTTACTTGCACTCTCTATTCCTCCTCATTCCACTAGTTTTTTCTACTACCAACCGCAATCATGTGTGGTGAGTAGCCCTCCCTCTCTCATGTCCCCCACTATCAAAATTTACCTTTTTTTTTTGCTCACAGTGAGAGACAGGTATTTTCGCTTGCCATAAGCACCCCGAAGTTCACAAATTCAAGCCTCAGGCTTTGCAATTAGCAAAGGCGTAGGTTTCTCCTACCAACCCTCTGACTCAATTCCATCCCCAAGAGATAGCTAAAGTGTTTGATAGTGTTCGCCATCGCGGTCCGGATTGGAGTGAGTCTATTCCCTCCCCTCCTTATGTTACCTCCGAGGGATTGTCCAATTGACCATGTCTATTTAGGCGGCAATGTTACATCCAACAACACTAGTATGTAACTTCAAGTTGCTCCCAGAATATGACAAGCCTATCTAACATGTCACTAGTCCTTACTCATGAGCGATTGAGTATTGTCGGAATTGGTATCCACCCCCGCTTTATTGTCAATTGATTGAATTGCCTATTAAAGGAAATTAGACAGTGGAGCTCAGCCTTTGGTCAGCGAGGATGGTACCATATTTTTGGCAGTCAATGGTGAAATTTACAACCACAGAATCTTGCGCAAACAACTCAAGCCTGAGGTGACATTCAAGACACATTCTGACTGTGAAGTTATCTTGCACCTGGTAAGATATTCTCTCGAAGTTTGATTGTGAAACAAGTGTATTTAACGAGTTTCATAGTACCCTAATCATGGGATCAACACCCCCAAGCTCCTCGACGGAATGTTCTCATTTGTTCTCTATGACTCAAAGAACGATCGCACCATCGCAGCTCGTGATCCTATTGGAATTACCAGCTTTTACCAGGGGTGGTCTTCTAAGACCCCTGGGGCTGTTTACTTTGCCTCGGAACTCAAATGCCTTCATCCGGTTTGCGACAAAATTATTTCGTTCCCTCCTGGTCACATTTATGACTCCGCTACTGGGAAGACGACCAGATATTTCGAACCTATCTGGTGGGACCCTAAGATAGTCCCATCCACCCCCGTCGATTATAAACTTATCAGGACTACGCTTGAGAAGTCTGTTAGAAAACGGTTGATGGCCGAGGTTCCCTATGGTGTTCTTCTCTCAGGTGGTCTTGACTCTAGTCTTATCGCCTCTATCGCTGCACGTGAAACTGCTAAGGCAAAGGCTAAGGCTGGAGTCACCAATGGCTCGGCTATCCCCCATGAATTGGTTGGAATTGATGATGAGGATGACTCTACTGTTACAGCCCTCCCAGAATTGCATTCGTTCTCTATTGGTCTCCCTGGTTCCCCCGATACAGTTGCAGCAAAGAAAGTTGCGAAGTATCTTGGAACTGTCCACCACGAGTTCAACTTTACCTTACAAGAGGGTCTTGATGCTCTCAGAGATGTCATTTACCATCTTGAGAGCTACGATGTCACTACTATTCGCGCCTCAACTCCTATGTATCTATTGAGCAGGAAGATCAAGGCTTTGGGTGTCAAGATGGTTCTTAGTGGTGAAGGTTCTGACGAGATTTTTGGTGGTTATCTATATTTTGTCAATGCCCCTAGCAAAGAGGAGTTCCACGGGGAGACTATCAAGAGAGTCAAGCACCTTCATCTCTCTGATTGTCTCCGTGCGAACAAATCTACTGCAGCCTGGGGAGTTGAGGCTCGTGTTCCCTTCTTGGATAAACAGGTATTCCCTCCCCATATGACACCCTCTTCATTCAAGAGATCTATCTAACGGCTTATAGTTCCTTGAGGTTTCTCTCAATGTGGATCCCGCCGAGAAGCTTATCACTAAGGAGCGTATTGAGAAATTCATCCTGAGAAAGGCCTTTGACACTAGCGATGAACCCGATGCTAAGCCTTACCTTCCCGACGAGATTCTCTGGCGTCAAAAGGAGCAATTCAGTGATGGTGTTGGCTACGGTTGGATTGACGTTCTCAAGGTAATTAAACCCTAACCCATTTTATCGATTCCAACCACTAATGTCTCTTTAAAGGACACTGCCGAGAAGATGGTCTCGGACGAACAAATGAAAACCCCCAAGCCTGAATGGGGCAACGACGCTCCTGATACTAAAGAAGCGTACTGGTACAGATGCATGTTTGACGAGCAGTTCCCCGCCCAATGTGCTCCAACCGTCATGCGCTGGACCCCAATGTGGTCCAAGGTCACCGATCCCAGTGGAAGAGCCGTTTCTACCCACATTGCCAAGTACGATCAGTAGTTATGAGGGATATCATGGGAAGTTTAGCTTTTTGGCTTTGTTTTTTATTTGTCTTCATCTTTTTTTAACCGGAGGTTTTGGTTTTGGTTTGTCTTTAAAAATCTAAAAAAAGTTCTCTCTGAGTGCATCCCTTACACATGTGATATAACTCTTTTACGATATCTGACCCGTGATGAATTTCATCAGGGGGGGTTTTTCTGGTATTTGTCGGCGAGCGTATTGTCACTGTAGAGGGAATGAATCCGAACAACGAGTGATCTTCTGTGAGTGTCCGTTTTTCGCTCAATTGCACCATGACGGTATCCAAGGAAACATCCATCAGCCACCAGAATAGGTGATTACTATACAATATTGACCTGAAGCTGCGCGGGCGTGTGTTCTCAAGTGAAACAATTATAACGAAAAAATAATCTCCATTGAGCATCAATAGTTTTTGTGCTTGTTCTAGAAACTTCCCAAGCTCGGGGAAGCGGACGTCCTCCCTAACTTATTTTATCAAGGAAAAGGCCTAATCACATTACTGAGTAGACTACCACATTTGTTTCGTGCTCGCGATTCCTACTGGCACATTCTTAAGTTGCCCTAAACAGGTTTAGCCCGATGGTCGCTGTGGTGACGTGGATTTTGAAAGCCCAACCTCTACAAGTAAAAGTTGCATTGCGAACATTTGTATATGTTTCCGGGTGACTTTCAAAATGGCTGTTGGGCTTATTTCACTGTTCTACACGGGTATAACCTGAAAGCACGCCTAATAAAAAAATGACCCTCACACACGTATAGTGATTTTCATTTCATGGGAATCTACAGTACAGTAAAGAACACCAATTATCATCCGACGTATCCGATGGGTTTTAGGACTACATGCTTTACAAAGACTGAAACAATCTAAAGCTTTTGATATTCTAGAATATATATCATTAGTGGCTAGATCATTGAGAGTAATAGGAGAAAGAAGAGTGAAAACTTACCAAGTTTGCCCTCTAATTTCTTAGCTTCTGCTACCTTCCTGACAGCCTTCGACATATCATCTTGGGTGATAGCATCACGGTCGTCTCGGATGGCGAAGAACCCAGCTTCCGTAATCACGTTTCTAAGATCAGCACCGTTCAGCTGGTCGCTCATCTTGACAATACTTTCATAGTCGATATCTCCCTCCTTCGCCACCGAGGCAGCGTGGATTTTAAGGATTTCTAATCGACCAACTTCGTTAGGTAGAGGGATCTCGATCTTTCTATCCAATCGACCGGCTCTCAGAAGCGCAGGATCAAGGGTATCCGGCCTGTTTGTTGCCATAATGATCTTAGTCTTTCCAAGGTAGTCAAATCCGTCCAATTGGTTAAGGAGTTCCATGAGAGTTCGTTGAATTTCACGATCTGCGGAAGTCCCTTCACTGAACCTCCGTCCACCGATGGCATCAATCTCATCCATGAAGATGATACAGGGCTCGTGCTCTTTGGCGTATCCAAACATTTCACGAATCAGACGGGCCGATTCTCCGATATATTTGTCGACAATTGCCGAAGATACAACTATGTTAAGAAACGGATGTTAGATGATCAATTAAAGGGCAGAATGGGCGGAGTTAAATAGGATGCACCTTTCAAGAAATTTGTCTCCAAACTACTTGCTACGGCCCTTGCCAGTAGCGTTTTTCCTGTCCCCGGGGGACCATAAAGTAAAACTCCCTTGGGTGGCTTAATCCCAACTCTCAGAAATAGTTCTGGGTTCTTTAGTGGTAGCTCGATAACCTCTCTTAGCTCTCGAATTTGCTCGTTGAGACCTCCGATACCGCCAAAGGATACCTGACCAGGATCCTCAAGTGACATGTTGTAGACCAGAGGGTCGACTTCTCGGGGTAGCATTCTCATGATGGTTAGGGTAGTCATATCGAGCGCTACACGAACACCTTGTTTGAGCTTTGTTTTATCAACTTTGGAGCGGCAACCAACAACATAACGAGGTCCAGAGGAAGCTATAGTTAATCAAATAGTTAATACCTTGTAATAAGCTTAGCTAAAAACGGTATGATTGTTGAGCTTCACCTTTGACGATAACTAGTGGATGTATTGTTAGTTTTACCATCAAAAAAAAAAGAATTTGGCAAGTGAGGGATAAACACACATCGTTCGTCATCCAGCTGTTTTAGCACCTCTCCAATAATCTGACCAACACTCTGCAAAGCCTTAATATTCTCCTCGGTATGGTCGAACTCCTTCTGAACGTCTTTAATCTCTTTCCTTAGATTTTTCAGTTTTGCATCCCATTCTCGGTGCTCAAGAAGCTATAGAGAGGACAGAAAGTCAGCACTAATATACCCTTGATGAAATTATGGAGCCTTTGGGTGCCGTGATAGATAGACGGATAACTGAGGGATGAACAACCTTTGTCTTGAACTCCGAAAGCGCCTTATCTCTCTCAGGATCAGACATGGCGGGCAAAGTAAACTAGGAACTGACTTTTGATTAACGGAGATTTCGGGGAAGTGGAGGATATTGAATCGTTAAATTAGACGTGAGACAGTTGCTTGATGTAGATGGATGGAGCAGACGATAGGGGAGAGGTGAAGAGTTAAGAGAGCACTTAGAGGTTGAGCAGCAAGTCCATAGTTTCGCAGGGATGCGTAGTTGTGGTACCAATACTAAGTAGGGTCTAGACCAACGAGGGGCAGAGTGTGGCTTGAGGCTGGCTTAAGCATCACGTGATATGCGGTGGACCTAGTCTGGTTTTTCCCTTCTGGTCGTTCCTTGCCTGAAATCAAGAGCTTGGCATACGGACCCTGGAGGTGCTCAGGGGCTCCATTTCGAGCTTTTCTTAACAGAGACAGGAGAAAATATGATAATTCCAGAGATTGCCTGAGCTCTCACCACCACTGGCCATCCATCTCTTTTCTTTGCCGCCTCTCTCACCACCTCCGCTCGCACCGAATGCCCTGATTGCCCCCTTTCATTCATGACTACTTACAAATAAATAAGAAGTCTTCCACCCTCAATATATCGGTATTCCAGTTGGCCTTTCCTTTATCACCACTCCTTACAGATTGTTCCTATTCCGGCCATTAGTCCATCTTTGTTTGTTTAATTATCATGGCTTCCGTTGTTGAGACTTCTACCATGGCTCCGGCCGAGGCCTCCAAGCAGGCGGTCAATGATTGGCTTTGGGTATATATCACGCCCCTAGTTTTCCTTTCTTTTTTGCTTTCGCTTTACAATGAATCTATGCTTATCATATCATTGCTAGACTTATCAAGAAGAGCCCCACCGAACTCGAAGACACCAGATAATTAAGGCCCATCCTGAGGTAACTTCAATTGAGTGCATTATCCACATATGAAAGACAAGCTGATTTAAGCTGCCCAGGTTACCAAACTCTGCGGTCCAGAACCTCTGACCAAATATGTCGTCCTCTTCATAGTTTCCTTGCAGATTTTCTGTGCATATATCCTGCAATCGACTCCGGTATTCTCGTGGCAGTTCTTTCTTACAGCATACATTATTGGAGCAACTGCGAACCAGAACCTTTTCTTGGCTATTCATGAAATATCCCACAATCTCGCTTTCCGCTCGGCTTTTGCCAACAGAATGATCGCTGTATTCGCCAACTTACCTATTGGACTTCCGTACAGTGCAGCCTTTCGCCCATATCACCTCACCCATCATAAGGCGCTTGGGGTTGACGGTCTTGATACTGACCTTCCAACTAAGTTTGAGGCCATTTTCCTTGGCTCCGTGCTAGGGAAAGCGTTTTTCTGCACTTTTCAGATTCTTTTCTACGCTCTACGGCCTATGACGGTGTACCAGATCCCCTTCACAAAACTACACTTCTTCAATCTTATGGTTCAACTTATTTTTGATGCCATCCTTGTTAAAACCTGCGGTTGGAATGCCCTTACGTACCTGATTATGAGCAGCTTTTTGGCTGGGAGCTTGCACCCGTGTGCTGGCCATTTCATTGCAGAGCATGTATGGATTCCTATTCCATGCCTGTCTAATTTCCGCTATTTACTAATGCTCTTTCTAGTACGTTTTCGAGAAGCCAACACCCTCACCAAAGGATGCCATCTCCGACGGCCCTGCACCAGTGGAGACATACTCTTACTACGGTCCATTGAACTTCTTTACCTATAACGTTGGGCTTCACAACGAACATCACGATTTTCCTGCTATCCCCTGGACTCGTCTTTGGAAACTTCGTGAGATCGCCAAGGAATTCTACGAACCTCTCCCCCGTCACAACAGTTGGTCCTATGTTATTTGGCAGTTCATTTGGGATAGCAATGTTTCGTTATGGTCAAGGGTGAAGCGAGAGCAACAAGTTAAATCAGGACGTAAAGTCACTGCAGACTGGACAAAAGAGGAGATAGAGGGCATGAATGGTGCTACAAAAAAGGAGGATTAGAGGTGGTTCAAAAACATGTTATCTTTTTTTCTTTTTTTCTGGTTTACGCTTTATATAATACCATAATAGACTTTTTGCTTTGTTAGACCGGCGGGGTGCTAAAAAAGTAAACATATGCTTCGATTGAGTAACGTTGACTGAGTAGTGGGGCAGCGGCGGCGGGGCCAAAGGTCGAGAGTAGCGGGATGTGTACAAAGCAAGTATCCGGACAACTGTCTGCAAAACGTGGGCGGCAGATAAACCTTGATGCTCTTCTATGGGATCCAGCATGCGTGTTTCATGCAATAAGCTTTCCCAAGTTCCACGCCCTCTCCATATGCATGAAGCCGGCAATAGATTAATCGTAAAGAAAGACAAGGCTAGGAATATAACACCAATGCCGCACCATATTCCTCTAAGATCCAATACCTGTCTAAAATCTCTTTATTCAACGCTAAGAACCCCAGCTCAAGCATCTAAATAGAAGCGGAAACCAAAAAAGAAACCCCTATAAGAAAAGCAAAGCCAAAAGGAACCATCCACTCAACATTCAAAGTTGGTCAAATAGGGATCATTCCTAAACTTTCTATACCCCTCCCTCTCCAAGCTGCTCACACCAACCCTAACATCCATCTTAATATCCTCGATCAGTGCCTCCTTACTAACATAATCGAACTCCGGGCGAATAAAGCCCAGAACCACCAGATTCATCCGCACGCCGTAGAAGTCCTTGGGAAAGGTGTGTATGATGTGCACCTCGACGGAGCGGACAGAGTTCTTGTAGAAGGGGTTCCAGCCGATGGACATGACCATGGGGAAGACTTTGCTACCCCCCCTTTCCTCCTCCGTAGTAATAGTAGAGGGGTTTTTCTCCTTGTTCTTGTCATCGACGACGACGTCGTCGTCAGAGGCGGTAGTGGTGGTGGGGAGGTCGAGACCAGCGTAACCGTAGTAGACGCCGGATTCTACCGTCTCGCAGCCGCCGACTCGAAGTCCGTCGATTGGTATGTTTGCCGTGGGGATTTGCAACTCTTTGCTACCGCGGCCAAAGCCTTTGATCACAGGGCCTGAGAGGTGCAGTGGGAATGGGTCTTCAGGGCCATCTACTGGTCCAGCGGTGAGGGGCCGCTCTGTTGCTGGGGCTCGCATTGTGAAGGGTTGGAAAAAATGGAGGTAGAGTTTGGGTGATCAATGGATGGATTGAAGAATGGGAGAACAAGTTTGCTGCTTTTCTTTTCTCTTCTCTCTTCTCGGACTTCGAAAACAAATTATTTGTGGGGTGTTTTATGAAGAGAGGAATTAGAGGCTGGTAGAGATATAGTGGGGGAGGGGCAAGTGCGGTGAGCGGTGAGGAAAACTTTGTTGCACGAGAAGGAGAAATATTGTGCCGGCAGTCAGTTGAAATGAGACCAAAGTCACCAAATAGCTACCATACCCTGTGTTCTCGGATGCCGGGATGTTCGAATAAGCTTTGATTGAAAATCATCATCCTCACATATGTCGAAGCTTCAAGGTTTATCGCTAACTTTATAGAACAAATGGTTTGGTTAGCTTAACTTGCCGAATATCATACAAGTATTATACGGTAACTTACAGTACAAAAGTAGTCTGGGAACAACAAACCCTCTATATTAGTACCGTAGTCCACCTGTACATTTACGTATAAATTAGACTAATGATACGATAATCTACGATACTTGTATTATACAGTACAAATACTCAACCTTATATCCGGTACTGGTACAGCATCGTGCTCGTACATGCAGTACGGTATACTATATAGACTACTATAATATGATACCCGGCACAATAAATATCCTACCGTATGTTGTGTACTCGCTCCCCTAAATACTAGGTTGCTCCAGGGACAACACAATTCAAATAGGCGACATCATCAATTTATTCTACTACTATGCTCGAAAATTAAGAAATACCGATACCTTCGGGGTATCCTTCCATCTGGCCTTTTGTCCAGGACCAAAGTAGTATCAAATCGCGTTGAGAGCAAAAAAAAAAAAAAACGGAGACAAAAACAATAGCTAACGAACAGAAGCAGAAACTAGACAAATGAAATAAAATGTTGCCGAAAAGCAGGTGTAGGAACACTCGTTACTAACTTAACCCACCTCCATCACCCCCATTCCCCCATAAAATAGCGACGGCGCCCGGGCGCAAGCCCAGAATCGTTTTATAAGAAACATGCACATGGGGTGGCAAATGTCAGAAACAGAAAGTAAGAACCGAGAAACCTCCTAAGAGCATTGTAGAGTACAGAGAAAGAGGAATTGCAATGGGGAGAAAAATAAACATGGCCAATAATACCATAATCCCACACGATCCAGCACGTTACGCCTCATCAGGTATACAAAAGAAATATTGGAAAATGATAGGTGGTTAGGCTAAGTCCCATACCTTGGATGATTTAAAAGAAGAAATAAGCCAGCAAGAATGCTGCCAAGCACATAGCTGCGCAGGCTTGCACGGAGATACCTTCTGGGGGATGGGTAGCGAGGCTCAAACCGGCAGTTCCTTCTGCGATACGCTCTTTCGATTCCGATGCTATAGCAGCACTTGCCTTTTCACGGAGAGTCTGCTCTTTGAGCTGCTCCTGCAGTTTCGCGATAGTAGCCTGCGCTTCAGCCAATTTGAACGACACATCTGGGCTGCCCGCAGTTCTATTTTGGACGGGCATGTCGTATTCGACTTTGGATTCTGGCTTGGGAATTGGGATCGGTTCCACAGATTGAACAGTGGATGGGCCTTCGTGTTGTGTTGGAGCGGGGTCGGAATATGGCGGAGGGGATTGGTGAGGTTCAAACCCCTGTGTAAATATTGGTGAGCTCTTCTCCTCTCTTCAAGTCGATTATTTCATCCTAAGAATTTCGGGAATGCGCAGAGAAGTATGTCGACTTACTGGAGCATCGCCATTGGGCGCAGATAATTCGCCTGGTTGCAAGAATACTACTCTAATCTTCTTCTCCTGGATAGCAGATTTTTCGTTCCTCTCGACATGTGACCACTTAAAGATTGTTAGAAACTAGAAAATTAATTTAAGCTGTATGCCATAGAGGAAACTCACAATTTGTCCAACGTTGCTGTATTCTTTATCCGCGGTGATTGCAACAGATTGAACTAAGAATTTATCGCGACATTTGTAATCGGCCGGAGGATCTTCCTTCATTGCTTGCAAGAGAACTAAATACGGCGTAAGACATGATTAATAAAAATCATAGGTATCTCAGAAAGGGTCCTCGGTACCTTGTACTTCAACTTGTTTACCAACTTCTATACGGCCAGAATTAGGTCGAACGCAGTACCTAAACAAGATTAGTACTCAAAATATAGTAGGCTGAAGATCACCGAGTAATGTCGGCCTAAATAGCACTCACTGTTTCGGAGCAGTAGTTTTGACCTAAATGCCACAGATTCACTTTGTTAGCAAAAATGTTCGACCCTAAGCGGGAATCACGAGGTTCAACCAACCTTGAAAGCCACTGGGTCATAGTTGGGATTCCTGATGTGAAGTGTCTGAATTACTTCGTGGTTGAACGGGCCTAGATTGAAGCCCGTTAGCCAGTGTATTAGGCTGCGGCCTAAACCGAGAATATTGAGAGCTCACGTTCAAATCCCAGCTCGGTGGGGTCAAGTTCAATACTCATGGTTATTCGGTTTCGTGTAAAGTTGTTTGGGAATAGAGAAAGAGAGAGGAAAAGAGAGAAATAAAGAAAGAACAATCTATGCGCAGTTCAGTTGAAAGCGGGACGGGATGGGAGGGGGATCTAAGGGCACTAGTTGTAGTGGACGTTAAGTCGGTGGTGGGGATGGGTGGTGATCCTGATGGGTGATGATGATGGAAGATGAAGGTTGGTAAAGAAAGTGACAGGTGGTGGGGGTGTAAAGCTGGAGGTGCAGTGGTGGGTTGTTGTCCAAGGGGTTGTTTAGGAAGATGTTTTGGGGGAGGTGGAGGAAAGCGGAAGGGAGGAAGACTAGTGAGGTCAGAGAGTGGTGGTCTAAGGAGGGTTTTGGCTGTCTGTTCTCTTCTGGATCCTTGGTTCTTAGTCCTACTATATTTCCTTTTTTTTTTCCCTTCCCTTTTCCTCTTTTTTTTGTCTCTGTTACTTGTTGCTAATTGTTTTTTTTTTTCCTTCTATTTTGTATGGTCCCTTTTTTTTCTTTCTTTCTTTTTTCCTTTTCTTCGTTTTCTTCTGCTTTAGTTCTTTTTAGGACTTCTCTATCTGTCAATTTTATTGTAGTTCGGTGTCGGGTGTCACAGTTCCTACGCTGTACAGTAACTGTCTTGTCCTGACCTGAGTGGGTAGCCTGCTGCGTGTTGTGCTTTCAAAGCGCTGCAAAGTATGTCCAAAAGTGCCAACCTTTCGGATTGCACCGCCACGTTATCTGCTCAGTGCTAACCACATTTTTATTGGTTGTTCGCTTCACATGAGTCGCCACGCCACACCCTAAACAAGTGTGGACCCCGCCGGTGACGTCGCAAGCTCCCCCTCGTTGCTCACAATTCTACTGTATGCTCTACTCACAACCACAACTATAGCACAATCAACAACTACAGTATCTCCACTACCACCCCTCTTCTTCTTCCACATCCACATCCACATCCCCACCAACACATACTCTCTGTGTTGTATCAACGTTGCCAGGTATCCTCCACTCTTCATTTCTCCTACATTGGCGACTTTTATCCTTACCTCCTCCGTGCACTTTACCAGGTGGAAAAAAAACCGTACACCTTCCCTTCTTGAACAATGGGTCAAACAGACTATGACCTGCTTGTCGAAATGGGTTTCAATCCTGAACGTGCTACGCTTGCAGTGAAAAAGACTGGTGGTCGTAGGTGGCCTCGATATCCTTCTAACAGATATTTGTCTCACTGACCTTCACTGTAGTTCAGGATGCCCTGACCTGGCTTGAGAAAAATGAAGGGACGCCCATAGAACAGCTCAAAGGTTCGGGTGATCAACCACTTGATTCTGGTTCGTCTTCCGTCCCCACTGGTAGTGGTGGAGATGACTACGATGGTGATGAAAAGCCCGAAATCCCTGGTACTGCTGCTAGTATCAAATGTTCCGAGTGCGGCAAGCTGTTTTCAGATGCGGTTCGCGCAGAATACCACGCTACAAGAACGTGAGTCGGAAGTCTAGGCAGAGCCTTCCGGTTGCCATTGAACACAATTACTGTACATATCACTGATGGTTGAAACAGCCAACACACGGAGTTCGAAGAATCCACAGAAATCATTCGACCCCTTACACAGGAAGAAAAAAATGCGAAGCTTGCGGAACTCCGACAAAAGTACTTTCAAGCTAGAAAATAAGGTGGTATTTGTATATACTAATTTCTTTTTGCGATTAGATTGGCTGCGAAGAGAACCGAGCAATCCCAGCAAGAACATCAAGAAGCGAAGAAAAATGAGGTGAGGATTGTGAACAAAGTTAGTTTCCCTGTTTCACTAACTTTATTAGATGATTCGTCGCAAAAAAGGCCAGGAATCGGAAAAGATCAAAGAGGAATTAAAGAAAAAGGAACAGCTCAAGGAAGTCGAAAAGCGCAAACGGGAGAAGCAAGAGGATATTGCTGCTAAGGAAAGGGTTCGTCAACAAATAAAGGAAACCCAAGAGGCTAGAAGAAGACAAGCCGAGAAAGAGAAGGCAGCTCGGGAAGGAAGGGTGGTGGAGGAACCAGCGGCTGCGGCGCCGAAGCCAGTGGCACCGAGAACTTCTGCCTCTCATTCAGAAACTCGCCTGCAATTGCGATTGCCGGTTAGCCAGCCACCGTTGATAAAGACCTTTCCTGTTGAAACCACACTTTTCGAAGTAGCACAAACTGTTCAAGAAGAGAGGGGTGATTATCTCTATCCAATCCCTTGCCATATTTCACAGCAACTAATATACTCACTATCGCTACAGGATTCGATGTTACTTCGTTTACTGTAACATTTCCTCGAAAGGTATACCAGCAGGGAATCGACTTCGGCATAACTCTTAAGGAAGCTGGGATGGTTCCGTCCTGCGCGCTACTTGTTAATTAGATATGAAGGTGACACCGCCTTGGGTCGAATCTGATGGTGTATTCTTAAAACAAAACAAAGAGCTTTAAAACTTTCGGGGGTACATTCTCCCATAGTTCAGAATACTAATGAGAAGATCAGCATAGGGCTTCAAAGCTTTCCAAACGGGCTTCTTCCTCAGGTATTAATTTTTCTAGGACACGTTCTTGTTTAGGTATCAATGGGTGTTTTTTTTTAATAAGTATCGGACCCTAGAATACTGGTATATTTTCGCAATAACATTATAGCAATGTGGACCAGTGGTCAAGCAATACTTCAGAAAATATGTATACAAAATATTTGCAACTTGTCTATGGGAGCAGGTTGGTGAAAGTGTAATCGGGGCTGGCTTCCCGTGGCATCGCCGACATTCAAGCAGGTGACCTGGTGTGATATTCAAATACTTCAGACTGGTTCGAGATTCGTATGCAGGTGATATGTAGGAATCCTACGTGGTCCTGTCATGAACTGGTCTAGCGAATGCCATATTTAGATTTTTATGGAGGAAGATGACTTTTAAAAAAATGGGAGGGCCCGCCGCTGGTAGTGTCGATGGGAAAACAAAGGCCTGTTTATTGGGATTTATGGGAACGATTGAGCGAGGAAGGGGAGGGATCAGTGTGTTTTCGACACTTCATGCACTTGGACGCTGGTCAGGAGTTGTGGCATGACAGAACCTCTGCCACGCATTTTCTCTGATCAGAGCAAGAAAGTAGATGGGGCCAATAAAGGTAGAATGGAGTGTTTATCATTCTAGTTTCTATCCACTGCACCCAAGTGCCCCATATTGATGAGAAAAAAAAATGAGAGAGAGAAAACACATACACGGTGAGTTTTGGAAGGACGAAGGCGGGGGGATAAGTGATCGATCAAACTCTACCGGAACTCAGTAGAGCAGCATGGAATATCATTTTGTGAGGCTTACATGCCAATTAGAACAATGGTGTTTCGATTTGATATATTCACGGGTAGTTTACCTGGCTGGCGGAGCAGGTGGGATCATATCGATACTCCCGGGCAATCTGCTCTTCATTGATGGTGTTCAATTCCGCCCATGATTTCTGGCTGCCTGGCATTGAGATACCGTGGCCCTTACTTGGGTCATCAGCAAGTGAACAGAAAGAGAAGGGGGAACATGAAGACATATCATCAGCATTTATATCGTATTGGTAAGGTTTTGCATGCAATGGGGGGATGTGGAGCCAATGAGCTTCCCATGATGCGCATAGTATTATGTAGCCTTGCGGTAACATTTATTTTTCGAATCTCCAAGAGATATTTGCCGAGTAGCCTATTAGCAAAAAAATGTACGAAGATTTTGGGGGGGGGGTTTGGTTGGTATTGTAGAGTCCTCATTTGGACTGTTTTGTGAATACGGCAAGTTAATTACTTTTACCATCGCCGCAAAGCATTGAAGTGCGATTTATCACACTCGAGCATCCAACGAGGGTCGCACTTTCCATACAGTAACGGCAGCAGCAGCTTTCTCGGCCAGATGCGAATATCTGCTCCATTGATCGCCTCAGTACATAAACCGCCCGTATTTCTTCACCTCTTTTTTATTTTTTTTATTTTTTATAGTAATTGAATTGCGCAAGAAAAGAACACCGTATAATATGGATAAGTTGAGTACTTATATGCCTCCCATCCTCTCTTTTTTATTTTTTTTATTCCCTTTCATACCCTCTTTTTATGATAGACAACTTGACAAGGGTTGGTTAACGTTCATGAATATGATATCGTATCATACAATCAAAGTACCGATACCGTACCGTCTGCCGCACTTCCATACGGTATTCTGGTACTTTTGCGGATAGAGAAAATAAAAAGCCCTAAGCCCAGCAAGGTACCGGATTAGGCTCCGGGCGAATCCTAGGCACGTGGAATTTTCTGAAGGCTAGACAGAGCTGGAACAAGTACAAGTAGTCTAGTCTATCCTGACATACCGGTACCATCCACCCCATCCATGTACTAGCGCGGCCGATAGATATATTAGTCACGTGTCTTATCACCGCAAGCTTGAAAAAAGAACCCTCACCAGAACTTTGCTTATCATTTTCACGTGACTAATATATCTATCGGCCGCGCTAGTAGTGCGAAGGGAAGGAACCATTTTTGGAAATTGGCTACAGAGAAAGACAGGCGGGTTGGAACGTAAGTGGGCTTTTTACCAGTTGCTGGGATTCTTTTTTTCTTTCTTCGCTGGAAAGTTTGAGAAAGTGCGAGAGGGATTTCTTTGGCTACGACTTCGGATGGCCATAGAGAAAGCTGGGGAGATCGATAGGTATGTTAGTAATATGGCGGCGGTGGTTGTGGTAGTGGTTGCAATGTGTGTGTATGGTTTTGTGGGCCAAGATATCATAATTGTTGGTGGGATGTTTACGGAGTGCGGATTGTACAGGTACATACCGGTACTTGTACTGTACAGCTGTTGTTTATGGTATCATACATGGTGCTGATGTATTACTACGATATTTGGAGGGGGTTACGGTAGACTTACTCATAATAACATGAATTCTTGGTTAACGATTTGGCCTGTTTTGTATAAATCTGGGCGTTTATTTATTTATCCTCTCGCTTCTTATGGTTGTCGTATGTGTCGTCGTAACTGCTCCGCTGGAAAAAATAATCAAAATTGTAGAGAGCCGCCACAGACGAAAGAGAAAAAAATAATAATTTATGAGTGAGAGAAGGTCTCAGTGATTTCCCTCCCATACAGTAACAGTACCGTTGGTCCCCTCCATACACTACCCATAAGTTCCATACCTTGTAAAGGAGTGTTTTTTTTCGTACTTGCACCGTAAACACTCCTCCATACATTCACTCCATCCATCTTTCACATCCGTTCCCTCCATCCACTTCTCTTCCTCCCTTTTTTTTTCCTCTCCATCCTATTCCCCAGTTGGCTCTGCCTTACACCGCCTGGCCACTGCGGTTTTCCTCTTTTTCTGCCCTCAACCCTCCCTCCCTCTTCCTTCTTCTCCCTCCCTCTTCATTTTACCCTCCCTCTCCCTCTCCCTCTGTTCTCGCTTCCCTCCACCTCCTTCGCTCTCATTTTCCCCCTCCTCACACTTTCTCCACCTCCCCACGCTCAGCGTCACACAACTTGGAAATAAACTTCCTACGCTACGGCCGTTACTTCAACTACAGCGTTAGCACTCATGAACACCATCATGAATCCTCTTCAGTTCCACCCTCCGTCGCCTCCTCGACTCTCGCCTCCTCGCATGGGTAAGCTCGATATCCCCTCTCTTGTTTTGTGAAGATTTATTTCTTCTCCTTTGTCTTCTTTCTTTTCTCTTCGCTTTTGAAACATAAAAGTCCTTTATCGAGCGTTTGTGTTTGGATTGCTTGTTTTGAGTGTTTGGTGTTGGAACTTCAGCTGACAATTCTCCCAGGAGGGAGGAAGAGAAAGGCGGACGATGAAGGGCGGCCTGACGATAACGGATATCCCGAGGATGAGCAAATGAATACTTCCCCCTCTCATTCTCCGAATGTATATAACCGCCCGACTCCTTCTCAGAACCGAATTAAGAGGCAACGTAATAATGTCTCTGGCCGTCCACTCCCATTGTCTCGCCTACTCGAAACTGTCGATATGAATGCTCTCAAGTCGATACTGCAGGTTATGTGCGATCGGCATCCCGACCTCACGGGAGAGGTTTCCTCACTTGTTCCTCGACCTACCGTCTCTTCAGCTCTCTCGACTCTGAATAATTATGAAGCGTCTGTACGGTCTGCCTTTCCCTATGGTGGAAATTCTACCGGTGATTATGCATATAATCGGGTCCGCCCCGCTCTTATGGAACTTCTTGATGCTCTGTCCGATTATACACCACATTTTCTTCCTCCGAACGAAGCTCAGACATCTACCAGCTTGGCTTTCCTCGACGAAGCTACCAATATCATTCATCGGTTACCTACTTGGGATAATCCCGTCCACAACCATTCAAAGAATATGGCGTACGAGGAAATTGCAAAGGCGTGGATTTTGGTTGTTCAGGAGGCAGCTAAGCGGGGTGCTGGGATTGGACTTCACACTGGAGGATGGGATATGAAACTTGGGAAGCATGTCGAGCAGTCGGAGGGAAGGATGCAGGCAGCCTTGACCCAAATGAGGCAGTCAGTAGGCTGGATGGGAGATTCAGGAAATGGACAGAGGCGGATCGGTGGATTGGGGTTCAGCATGCATTCTACTGGGGTTCAGGTTCCTGTTCGCAGCTGGTAAATAATAATTACGGCCTGGGGGTTGTCTTTTTTTCCAGTGTAATGGCGAGTTCTAATTATCTGCCTTGTGTGTTTTATTACTATTTGGGAAGCTACAACCCCCTTGGTGTCTCCACCTTTTATTACTATGTCGTTTTTCTGTTTCTCAACCTTTCCCCATCTTTTTGTAACGATTTCCTGCATTCATGCCTCTAAGGCCGGATTTTTTTTTCTTTTTCTTCTTTTTTTTTCTTTGCAAGTTTTTACTTTACTTACCTTCCCTGTGTTTTCTCCATCATTTTATCTCATTTGGCTCAAGTTCCCCATTGTATGTAGCTTTGTCTGAAGATAGACTGTGTGGATGCACTCATATCACTAACAGTATTTTTGTATATTGGAAATGTAGCCTATTATCAATTTTTATTGTTGACGAGTCATGGTTCAATTAAGAGGCTGAAAACGATGTTTGAAAAGAAAAGGAAGAAAAACTTGCAGCAAAGGGAAGAAAAAAAGACATTGGGTCATCAAATACTGGTGCCCAATGAATGGCGAAGCACGATTAAAAAGCAGTGAAGAGCAGCAGTAGCAGCAGTAGCAGCAACCGTATAAAACAGACTTTTTTACAATAGAACCCGTGAAGCGATACTAAACACCCAAGCCGGATCCTGCCACCCTTCATCCTCGTCTCTAAGCCTCCTTTGCTCCCTCAACTTCTCCTCATCAATGGTATCAAACTTGACACTCTGACTTCTAAACTTGGCCTTTTTGGCCAATGTCTCCTCCTCGTAGCCATCAAGACTCTCATCGTCCTCGGTATCATCCTCAGCAAACATGGTCCAACCAATCATCCTATCGACAAACTGCCCCAAACCGAATCCTCTGGGAATGTCAATCTCCTCTTCCTCCTCTTCTTCTTCCTCCAGATCCCCCTCCTCATCTAATCGATCAAAGTAAACATTGTCCTCCTCCAACGCTTCCAACTCTTCAGATGTGTACCCTCCACTACTATACACCCTCGATGACCTCCTTCCCCCAGGAGTAGTCATTCCAGCAGCCATAGCAGCATTATTAGTGCCAGCAGCGAAAAAGTCGGGAATCCCATCACCGTCGTCGTCCCCATCTTTGACCAGACTGGTACTGCTGGCGCGGGAGACGAGCCACAACTGGCCCTTGAACTCCCTCGTCTCTGACGTCAAGGCCGCGCCAGTCCTCTGCAGCCATTCGGCGGAATTGCTGCGGTGGGATAACTGCGATGAAGATTTCGATTTCGGCAGATCGATGTAGGAGTTCTTCCTGGAGGAGAATGAATGGTTTCTGCTTAATATTCCTGGGGTTGTGGGTGCCTGCATTTGAAATTGTTTAAACAACCGTATTAGCCAATTTGCAAAAATTCCCCATCGGTCGATTCGTGATTAGAAAGTAGATGTGTTTAGTAGGTAGCGGCATGGCATGGCATGGCATGATGTATGTTATGTACTCGAGCACAGTACGTACCGATAGACCCTGGATATAACTCCCCTCTCTACCCTTCCGCTCCTTACGGCGGAAGTCCTGCTCCGTGATCACCACGGTGCCTGACGTCAGCGGGGATAGGGACAGCTGGCTGAAGTTGATGTTTCCCGTCGACTTGCGCGAGTGCCGTCTGCTATGCGTTATGGAGGAGCGCGGGGACACGGCCGAGTCGGCCATTATCGCGGCGACCGTTTTGTCCGTTGCTGGCTGGAGGAATAGGCCGTCTGGTTTTCGCCAGCCAGGGGTTAGCGGTGATGGTGGTTGCGAGTGTGAGTGTGGGTGTGAAGACGAGGGTGGTGGTTGTGGCAGCGGAAGTTGCTTGGGGGCTTTGAGTTGAAGCTCGGCTATTGCTGCTGAAGACATGACTGCTTTGCTCTCGCTATTTCTAACCTGATATTTCTTTCTTTTCCTTAAACTTAATTACCACGGTACGATACGGTAACGAATATCTCTCGGGTAATGAACGCCTATCACGTGAGATTTGCAACAGAAGAAAAAGAAAAAAAGAAAAAAAAAGGGATGAGGTGCTTGCTTGCTTGCTGGCCAACTTCGCGACGAAGTGAAGTGAGTGGGGCTACCGTTATGTTGCTCTTTGGGGATTTATATCATTCAGGTGGAGGTTTACGCGGTGTATAAGGTTCACTCCTTCACACGTGGATTATCTTTGACTCCTACTTTTTTTTCGTAGAGTCGGTACTCTGTCCGGTATACTAGCCCGTTTTTAAGTATCCGGACACCTTGGCACAAAGGTCTCAAATATTCGCTGTGCCGCCCAAACCTTGGCGCCAAGGTGTCCGGATACTTAAAAAACGGGCTAGTACTGAGTGCCGTTCGATAATTACAGTAACCCCGTTGATTGGTATCATACTGGCCTGGGCTCTTACGGTGTTTGACCTTGGCCCGCCCATATGATATCTTATACTTGTAGAAGGGAATAAAGCCTTTTTTTCCTGTATCTGATAAATGCCGATACCCACAAGAAAAAATGGGAGAAGCCCGTTGCCAGACTGGCCGAATACCGTATCACTGGACTAGAATACGTATGCATGTGATTGGACACTTTCGTGGAAAATGGTTAGTACAAGGCACAGGGGGGATGTTTTCGCACAAGGCAGGGATTATTTTGCGGGTTAACCTAAATTAACTGTTCGTTTATTTTCGAGGGGGTACTTGTACTGTACAAGTACCTGCTAATTAGAAAGTTAGTGAACCAAGCTCCTTCTCCACTATTTTCCTGACCTCGCTTCTCACCTTCCTATTTGGGAGGGTGGAAATGGGTGAAAACACTACACCACTCTCACAATCCCCCATTGCTGAACTTTGGAGCTTCATAGGCTTGGGGTCACTTTATAGTGGAATAAAAAACACACATAACCTTCCATGGTAGCATCTTTGCTCCTCAGCCATATAAGGCAAAAACTCCCCACCTTCCATAATAACATTCTTGCCTCCTGAGCTATGTAAAGGAAAACATTTTCCAGCTCCAGTCCACATGTCCGCTAACCAATTGAATATTACCAGAACCTGGCTGGCATTACTGTCAGCTGGTTATGAAGACTTCAAGAAGATGGCTTGCTGGGTCTGTACTTTCTCAACTATTATAAAGGTACCTTGGACCTCAAACAAGGATTTAGAGTTACTTGATGTGCTCTCTTCACTATCTTGATTAGGACTGACTGATTGAAAACCCAGAATATTTATTTCTTATCATTTCTTTCTTTTGTTTTGGTGTCTACTAGTAGTACTTTCTTTGCTGCTACTTTGTCTTTGCATGATAATTCTTCCTGAATGAAGATTCCTTATTGTGATTTACCTATTGACTGTGAGAAAACTGATAATAGACACAGGGTCTGTCTCACTACATACCCCCTAAGTATTGGGCAGCATCAGAGGAGAAGGAAGAAGATTAGTCAGAGGGGAGGGAGTATGTGGGGTTGGGGGCATTAGACAGGGTTAGGATATATTTTATTTATTAGTACTTTTTTTTTTTTTATTAAATCCTTGGTTTTATTCATTACTACAGGAAAGTACCCAGCATGTACCCTAAAGTATAGCCTAGAAAACCTATCTTAAACAAAAGAAACTTCAACCTTCAATACGAACAAATATCTGATAAAAATCAATGTCATTCATCATAAGCCCAAAGGGCTACAAAGTAATTGTTTTTAGGAACCCAAATTAGAACCCCTGTAAAAGGAAATCCTCCAAGCTTCACTGGAAAATTCACCAAATTTCTAGAAATAAACATAGAAAAACTCTTAACTAGTTTTCCTCCTGCTTCCCATTCCTTCCAGAAAGCCGAATCCAGCCCTATGTCAAAAACCTCTGGATTTACCCTAACCCTCCCAACTGCAAGAGCTGGGCAATCTGTAATGATATGGTGAAATGTCTGGTCAGCTATGCTACATGGATCACAGGTGGGGTCATGGTCCTGTCCAGACCAATCTGCTTGGGCATTCAAGTAGCTTTTATTTGCTGTCATCTGATGTATTCGGCTGGCTTGAAACTTGAGTAGGAGCATAAAGTTCCAGCAACTTCTGTAGGATGGCCTGTATGTATAGTAAGGGGTGTAGGCGGACTCCACCTACTCCTTGTGAATCTCCTTCCTTACTTTCTCCTTCACCTCAGTTCAGCCCTTAGTGCCTTCTTGCATAATGGAAGACAGTCTGTTTGGTTTTTCAGGGTAGGGTCACTTCTTGGAAATCGTAGCTGCCCTTGCCGCTATCTCATCTATTGGGAGGTGTCTCTGGACCTTGGACTTGAATGATGAGTCCCAAGTCTTCAGTTGCATACTCCCTTTCTTCGAAATACCAACCTCCTGTTTGATCCTGAGTGAAAGGACCAAACTGTGGGGTAACCTCCTGGAAGCATTGCCATTACTACGTTATTTTCAGGCAGGGCCATGGTGATTCACACTGCAGTCATGAGTGAGACTTGTTTAATGTACAGTCCTATGGGTACCAGGCAGGCCTTGGCTGATAGCACTATCAGGTTGGTTGCAAAGAATGTATTGGTGATCCACCTAGCCAACCTATTCCAAAATGTCTGCATCTTCATTTTTATGGTCATCATCAGGGTAAGTATCTCTGCCCCATACAAGAGAGTTAGTAGAATGATTCCTTTTGCCAGTCTGTGGGTCCCATATGGGGAAAGTCTTTTACCTGGCATTCAGAGCCTCTTGATTCTGAAAAAGGCCACTTGAGCTAGGGCCAGCCTTTTCATGAAGTGGGTTGTCATCTCAGTGTTATACGAAAGCCAGTAGCCTAACCATTTAAGCCTCCTGACTGCCATTTCCACAATGTGGGACTGAATTATTGCCTTATCCATAGGCCTTATTCTCTGCTCCTTGGGTGTTCATCAGTGCATAAGTTCAGTTTTGTTGATTCTGAAAGAGAGTCCTAACATGCTCGCCTTCTGTACAATCCAGTGAGCTTTTTCTTCCAGCAATCTTGCATTCCTATACTATGAGTTACTGGCTACCATTATCTGAAAGTTGTCAACGTATGATGAGGAGTGTGTGAATTGGTCATTCATGTCTATGTATAGTGAACTCACTGTAATGACCCACCAGAGAGTGTCTTACAGTAACCTATTCTTACACCCATACCGAAGACCCTGAGGTCACCGGGTAAGGATAGTTTGGTTCACTATAGTGGGCAACTACATATACTATAAGATAGTAGTATAAAAGGCGGGCTTGGGAAAGTCTCGTGTAACGAGGCCCGAGTTACCCTGACATGAGGTCTGGGTTACCCTGCCATAAGGTTCGAGTTACCCTGACATGGCACCCAAGTTACCCTACCTAGCATATAAAGGTACTTACTTGGGGCTGGGGGCGATCCTGTAGGGGTTGGGCACTCCGGTAAAATCTAAAGGCAACAAACCTGGTAGCCTTTGGGGGGCTATAGGAGGAGCTACAGGGCTCCGAACGCCCCAGGATTTTACAGAGGTATTCCTAACACCCCCCTGCGGCCCCAGTGTAAGGACCGCACGTCATGGGCTTACGGTTGTTGAGTTGCGCCATTCCTTACAAAAGGAACTGAGTGGCGGCACTCCTGTAACACCGTATAGGTTGTCGCCGTCCGTCCGACCGGATGCTGTCCGTAGGATATATGAGAGGGCATAGGGTGTGCTCCAGAGGAAGGGCTATCTTCTGGTACCAAATATGTGTAAAACGGACAAGAACTGAAGGAGTTACTCAGGTAATACCGGAAGGGTAGTCCAGAGCCTCCCGGGTAGTCCCGGGGTGGCCGGGAAGATGTTGAAGCATCTCCGGGCAGGTGAATCACACATAGGCACAACTCGTGCCCAATTGCTGTAAGACTATTGGGGTTGTTTGAGAACTCTAAAAGCATGATTCTTAT
The DNA here is from genome assembly GCA_003788595.2 of Choiromyces venosus 120613-1. Classification (NCBI taxonomy): domain Eukaryota; kingdom Fungi; phylum Ascomycota; class Pezizomycetes; order Pezizales; family Tuberaceae; genus Choiromyces; species Choiromyces venosus. The sequence goes on along the minus strand of ML120543.1, from coordinate 108,343 downwards.
CATAGTAGGGGTACTTTCAGGGAGTTGACTGTGGGTAGTGCCCACCAGGCCAATCACCAAGGTACCCCACCGGGGGAGCCGAGTAGACTTTCCTATCAGGCAAAGACTTGACTAGAATGAAGTAGAAGGTTCAGCTCGATCGTGAGAGCTATGTCTACTAAAGGCTTGCATAGATGAAATGCATATGGGTATGAGAGTTCGTAAATGGTATATCTCCTCAGTTGCATGATAGTTCGCCAATAGCATGTCAACGATATGAAGAGTTTTTCTCCTGCGGTCGCATTAGAGATGCAGCGCTGAAACACTTGATGTCGGAAGGAGATTTAGCCAGAGCGGACCAACATCCACAAAGGAATAATGTCCTGGGTGGTGTGTGTTGGTCAGCCCGGAGGAGACAGGTGTGCTCATGATTAAGTTAGAGTAGTGATGGGTGGGAACTGGCAGTATATGATATTCTACTTAAACTATATGTGAGTCCCTCTCTACTCTGGCAATCAACTACCTCTCGAGAAACTTACTGAGTGAAGCTGCGGCTTAACGATATTAAGTTTTACTGTTTTGATTCTTCTTTACTCTACTGTTGATTATCACTTTTGATCTTTGAGTCACTTCAGTGCGGTCATGGACTTGGATCCATCTTCCCTTAGGGCACCCCTGTTACAGTATATCGTTAAGCGACTTCCTCTCTTAACTCTCTTGAACTTGTTGCTACAAAACCTTCCTACATTGACATATTCGAGTACGAGTTGCTTGTCTGGTACAAGAAGCATCGGGTGGAAAGAATTATGTCTTCCGAAGTTGGTTTTACTGACCCTGCGGCACAGGAACACGCTGCCCAAACCCTACGAGCCAGTATCTTTGTGGATCTATGGGGTTTAGAGTGGGAACCTGTGCCACTATTACTTGAAGATGCTCCCATTGAAGTTCCTCAGGCATGTCAAGAATTGGTTGTTGTGGACCCGAGGGCCCTCATGCAATCCTTTTCCCATGATGCCGAGTTTACCAAGATGATGAGTGTTGACAATGAGGGTATCAGCTTTGCAGACTTCACACACGAGTATGTTGAACCGTATATCCTTTGGGAAATCGGTCGTCAATTTCACGCAGCTCAGGAACAGTTACATTTCTGGAATGAGCAAAGGCAAGCTGCATTTCGTCAGGATATGGTGAAAGTAGCACGGAGTTGGATGTTGAATCAACAGGCTGCATTTCGCGAGCACATCCAAAATGCCAACTCGCTAAACACCAGGATCAGAGCTCTAGAGAAAGCAATCCAAGGGGGATATGTAATAGACTCCGATAATGATGCAATTATGAGAGATGCTCCTCCCCTTCTATTAGTACTTGATGAAAAACGTGCACCTAACTTTGCTCTGAAGCTTCATGAAATGTTGCAGAAGGCAGAAGAATGGCAATTTCTCACCCCTTTAGGGATATGAGAAATCAGTAACGATTGGGAAGAGCAGTTCTCTCGGGAAGCCTCACAGGCACCATCCAACCCACCCCGAAGAGCACAGAGGAGTAGAGACAATAGTCCCTCCGCGGTGCTAGGTCCTATGACTAGGCCCATGCCAAGGGTGGAAAGAAGGACAAGGCGGACACCACCGGTCGGAGAAAATTCAATGACTCTTTCAGGAGCCAGGAATACCCCGACGGTTGCAGTCTGACCACCCACAGCGGAAAGACCTTTTGGTAGTGCAACGCCAGTTCCCACAGGACAGGCACCACAGACACCGGCGCGCAATACTCCTGCAGTTATTCCGCTGACTCCAGGACCTAAGCCTTCGGGCAGTGGTTTTGGTCAACATCTAGGGGTCCCGGGGGTATGGGCGCAGTCATTTGCGAGTGATTGTTCCCCTACTTGTTGGGTCGAGGGAGGGTCACTTTTTGAAAGATGTTATCACCATGTCGACGGGTGTATTAAACTTCCTTCACAGGCAGTTAGACATCCACTGGGACAAAATACGTCAAGAGAGAAGAGACCTGAAGTTGAAAAAACCCCATGCGATTTCTGTGGTTCACTTCGCCACCAAGGACTTCCACTTGCACCGGAGACTTGTTTGGAATACTAACAATCCCGGTTCAAACCTGGGCAAGCAATGGGAACTCCGAGTCAATCGGATAGTACTCGCTTACCCCCTCCAACACCACACCCAGTTCCACCATCCAGGGGTGGTTCCCGTTTTAGTGGACTGGGTAGTTCGGAGGAATCCTTTGATGGATATGATGTTCCGGGGGGAGGCGGAGGTAACATACCTCCTACAGGTGGAAACGCTGGGGCTGGAGGAGATCCGGGTGATTCCGATTCCTCTAGCAGCTCCGATGATGATGCCGACTCCCTCCCTGATCTTGAGCAATTCCTTGGGCGACGTAAGTCAAACTGGAATGACTCAAAGAAGAGACGCTATGACCGCAGAACTCGTAAGCTGGCCAAATTCTTACAGTCATGTAAGAGGGAAAGCAAGACAGCTTCCAAGGTAAAGCCGAAGAAACCTGAGAAATTGGGTGATGTTAAGGCTTTTACCGGGGATGTTAACGACACTCTGAGGTTCCTTAGTGATGTGGAAATCAAGTTTAATTATTTCTGTGAGTCTGTCACTGAAGACATGGATAAGATTAGCTTGGTTATCCCTCTCTTGGAAGGTTCTGCCAAAAGCTGGTATATGGGTCTCCACCGTTACATAAAGGAGGAGGCTGCCCAACGAAGCAGAATGCCGTTCAACCCAGACAATGAGCTCCGTACCTGGGAAGGATTCCGCCGTCGTTTGGAGACCAGTTTTGGAGGACATGCCGATCGGGATCGCTCTTTAGCCGAGTGGACCTCTTTGGAGATGAAACCCAGCCAAGTAGACAAGTACTTGGACAAGGTCATTGATCTAATGACCAAACTAGGGTATACGGATTGACAAGCAGTGAAAGACAAGGAGCGTATTGGCATTACGTCAGAACTGCAGACAGCCTGGGCTCAAAAGAACCCCCATCCCGAGGATGTTAATGAGTACCTCGATCTCCTAAGGAAAACTGGTTATGACTTGGAGGACAATACACGCTTTAGCCGGATAGTGGTTAAAGAAAAAGGATCCAGTCATGACAAGAGTGAGGACAGGCATTCCTCAAAGAAGCAACAGAAGAAGGGAAAGGTTTCGGGTAAGCAGAATCCCAAACCTGCTAACTCTTCGGGCAGCCATCAGTCAAAGCCGGAAAATTCAGAGTACTCAATTGCTCACAAGAATATTCCTAGCACGCTACTTGACAAGCGCTGAAAGTTAGGCCAATGCACCAAATGTGGACAACCAGGTCACTTCTGGCGGAAGTGTACCTTGGTTACTCCAGTTGTTAGCTCTTCTAAGCCAGCCAAGGCGCGCAAGCGATCGGCGGAAGAGGCGGGCCATGCCTCTGGTCCCTCTAACAAAATTAAACGCATTGAGGCCCCTCCTCCTGTTACTAGAAAGATTCTTGAAGTCCACGAATCAACTCCTCAGATAATGGAGGTTGATACGGATGCTTCGGACTAGGTAAGTAACCCTCCGAAGAGAAATTAGTTAGCAACTAACAATTCCCTAGGCCAACGATGGCACGCTGGGGTGATAAACTTGATGGACAGGAGATGGACAAAGTAAGTCCACCCTCCGAAGACTATGGATAGAAAACTAAAATTGACTAGGCTCAGCGGAGTAAACTAGTCAAGGATGGAAATGGTTTTCTTATGGGTTTTCAGTATTAGGGGTTCTCTCTGTTATGCGTCTATTGGGTTTTCCTTATTATATTCTGTCTGGTTTTTCTTGGTTTGTTTGGGTTTGGTCTAGTTATGTTTACATCAGGCGGGACTTGATTATATATAATTGAAAGTTATTTCCAAGTTTACCTGAGGAGGGTTCAGTACCTGAAATCATGCTGGCGTGATAGTAAACAGCACTACTTACTTGACTCATGATTTTATAACTTGACTGTTTACAAACACTTTAAACTTAACTGCTATTGACCTACTTGACCTCTCTTGTATTAAAGAACGAGAGACTCCATACCCTTACTTACCTACAAACATTATTGATACTAGAAATGTCTAGCGAAGGAGGAACCAGAAAGCGGCAGAGACTCTCAGGTCCCCCGCAACATACAAAGTCTATCCGGGTGAAGGTTAGACTTGAGTGGCAACTGAATGCAAAAAGGAGTAGTGCAGAAGCAGTACTACTCCTGGATAGTGGTGCTACAGGAGCTGTGCTCAGTAGCAGATGGGTAAAGGACACTCAAATGCCCTGTGTCCGAAGGAAGACTCCTTCCCCCATATTAGATGCAAGTGGGAACAATATCCCAGGATCAGGTCTCCATTATACCAAGGCAGTAAAGATGAAGATAGGAGACCACTCAAATAAGATGAGTTTTGAGGTTGCAGAAATGCCAGAAGGCAAAATTGATGGGTATCTTCCGATGTCCTGGCTCTCGGAGCATAACTCAGACATTGATTGGGAAAAGGGTATACTGGCCTGGCGGTCAGCATACTGTAAGGTAAATTGCCTAGCTGGATGTGGTTACCGGCGATTAGAATTCATCACAGAGGAAGAAATGATGGCCAAGGATCAAGGATCCGTCCATCTCCTGGGGATGGCTAAATTCTCAGATGAAGATGGGAACGATATCGCAATAAAGCTCCTTCCAGAGTACAAGGACTTCAGTGATATCTTCAGTCAGGAAAGGATAGAGTCCTTACCGCAACACTCCAAGTACGATCATAGGATTGAACTGCAGGCGGGAACGACTCCTGCTTTTGGGCCTATCTATCCCCTCTCTGAAAAGGAATTAAAGGCACTTTGTGAGTACCTTGATGAGATGCTAGCAATCGGAAAGATCAGGAGATCTAGCTCACCGGCTACTGCTCCCATATTATTTGTACCAAACCAGATGGTACACTACGGTTATGTATTGATTACAGAGGACTGAACAAAATAACCGTAAAGAACCGTTATCCCCTCCCGCTAATGAATGAGCTGAGGGATAGACTTGGGAAAGCAACAGTATTCACCAAGTTAGATCTGAAAAACGGTTATTACCTTTTGTGAATGGCAAAGGGTGAAGAATGGAAAACTGCTTTTCGTTGTCGGTATGGCTTGTATGAGTATACCGTGATGCCTTTTGGATTATGCAACACACCATCTACTTTCCAGAGTATGATAAATGATGTATTTAGAGGTCTATTAGATGAAGGAGTCATCGCTTATATGGACGATATCCTGAGTTACTCGGAGATTATAGAAGAGCATGTTGCTCTAGTTAGGAGAGTAATGGAAAAGCTGCGAGAAGCAGCCTTATGCGTTAGTATCAAGAACTCAACCTTTCACCAGAGAGAAGTTGAATTCCTAGGGCATAAGATATCTGATCGTGGGATATCAATGACAACGGAAAAGGTGGAATCGATCAAGAACTGGTCGAGTCCAAAGAGCGTCGTCGAAGTACAAAGCTTCATGGGCTTTGCCAACTTCTACCGAAGGTTCATCAAGGGGTTTAGCAAGATAGCGAGGCCATTGACGGACCTGACGAAGAAGGATATTAAATGGGACTGGACACCAGCCTGCACGGAGGCTTTTGAACAATTAAAAGAGTTGTTTACATCCAGCCCTATTCTAGCACACTTTGACCCTAACTGGCCAACAAAGTTAGAAACCGATGCAAGTGACTTTGCATTAGGTGCTGTTCTATCCCAGCTCTATGAGGATGAGAAATGGCACCCCATGGCCTATCATAGTAGGAAATCCGTACCAGCAGAGGTGAATTATGATGTCCATGATAAGGAAATGACCGCGATTGTGGCGGCATTCAAAGAATGGGATCATTTACTAAGGTCTGTCACTGATCAAATTGTTATATACACTGATCACAAGAATCTTGAAAACTTTAATAGTACCAAGATACTGAATAGAAGGCAACACCGCTGGGCAGAATTCTTACAACCGTTCAATTTTAAGGTTATCTACCATGAGGGTAGGTTGAACGAGAAGGCAGATGCATTGTCAAGGCATAGGGACTACCGCCTTGAAGGTGGGTGTAATTCTCAACTGAACACCGAAACAACCTTTTTCCGACCAGGTCAATGGGTTGTAAATGAGGAGCGGGACATCTTGCAACCACAGGTGTTGCAATCTTGCCAAGGCTAT
>ML120543.1:66175-99709 GCA_003788595.2 Choiromyces venosus 120613-1 | reverse complement strand
TACTGTCGGTCTGACCGGATGCTGTCTGCAGGATATATGAGAGGGCATAGGGTGTGCTCCAGAGGAAGGGCTATCCTCTGGTACTGGATATGTGTAAAACGGACAAGAACTGAAGGAGTTACTCAGGTAATACCGGAAGGGTAGTCCAGAGCCTCCTGGGTAGTCCCAGGGTAGCCTGGAAGATGTTGAGGCATCTCCGGGCAGGTGAATCACACATAGGCACAACTTGTCCCCAATTGCTGTAAGACTATTGGGGTTGTTTGAGAACTCTAAGATCATGATTCTTATCACAGTAGGGGTGCTTTCAGGGAGTTGACTGTGGGTAGCGCCCACCAGGCCAATCACCAAGGTACCCCACCGGGGGAGCTGAGTAGACTTTCCTATCAGGCAAAGACTTGACTAGAATGAAGTAGAAGGTTCAGCTCGATCGTGAGAGCTATGTCTACTAAAGGCTTGCATAGATGAAATGCATATGGGTATGAGAGTTCGTAAATGGTATATCTCCTCAGTTGCATGATAGTTCGCCACTAGCATGTCAACGATATGAAGAGTTTTTCTCCTGCGGTCGCATTAGAGATGCAGCGCTGAAACACTTGATGTCGGAAGGAGATTTAGCCAGAGCGGACCAACATCCACAAAGGAATAATGTCCTGGGTGGTGTGTGTTGGCCAGCCTGGAGGAGACGGGTGTGCTCATGATTAAGTTAGAGTAGTGATGGGAGGGAACTGGCAGTATATGATATTCTACTTAAACTATATGCGAGTCCCTCTCTACTCTGGCAATCAACTACCTCTCGAGAAACTTACTGAGTGAAGCTGCGGCTTAACGATATTAAGTTTTACTGTTTTGATTCTTCTTTACTCTACTGTTGATTATCACTTTTGATCTTTGAGTCACTTCAGTGCGGTTGCGGACTTGGGATCCATCTTCCCTTAGGGCGCCCCCATTACACAAACCATTCCATCAAATTGTTCAAATTTCTACATGCACCAGCCTCTTGGGATAACCTCTGTGAACCTTATTTCTGACCAACCACTCAGGGGCGGCAGAGTGAGGAAGTTACAATCCAGTGTACATCTCTCTGTATAGGGCTTTACGGCTAGTATACCTTTGGGACCGTGGTATGAGATTTCTCAGGTTGTGAGAATTGGTATTCCAATTGGTTTACATCTGTTTGTGGAGCCTCTCCTCTGTGCAGATACTCACGATACTAGAACTCACTATATTCTCAACAGACTACCTTGTGCTCCCTGATTCTAAATGCACTATATCATGCTACATCTTTCTCAACTCCCCCGGCATCATACCAATAATGGTACACTGGGAAACCTTATACATCCCCCTACCACCAAACACCCACCGCTATAAGACAAAGGCCTGGGAGCAAGAAGCCAGTAACAATTGATACTATCCTTCATCCTATGGTGAAGTCCCGTGTCGATGGGGGGTCTGCCTCAATGAAGCTCTCTCAGCCCAAGGGCAAGCAACCAAGGTTCAGGCTAAGGACTGATAGTAAAATGAAAGGCTGGTTTGATAAGGGAATGTCCCTGACCCAGGAGGACCAGGCAGCCTGTGAGGAGGCAAAGGAGAGGGGTGAGAAGGTGTTCCACATTATTCAGCGCAAGCAAGGTATGCAATAGCAGTCACGTAGTACATGTCGTGGAATACTCAAATAACACATTCTTAGGAAACATTATCGAAGTGTTCCTCAATACAGATATCGAGACACACAATTCCCGTCCACACCTGGCCAGCCTGTAAGCGCTATCCCTGGACCAATGTGATGCGCTCGGCACCTCATATCAGCAAGTTAACATTGGTGCAGGCGAGCTATATGTGGACCTTGATCGCAACTACCACTGCCTTCTTATTGTATTTGCCAATCCAGCCTCTACTATCTACTCTGAGGAGGTTGGAGCAAGGATCATGAAGCAGGCTACAGACAATATTACCAAGTACTGTGAGATTCAGCCTCTGAGGCTTCCATGCAGCATAAGGCACAATCATACTGAAGATTGGCTCCTGCAAAATCCACAACACTATGCCTATCCGAACTTGCACTGTGGGCAGTTCTATTGGGGCATTTGGACACAACATAGACAAGAGGACCTAGGACCCATTTTGACTAAGGATACCAACGATGTTGGTTCAAATACATGTGGAGACCTACAAGCGCTCCTTGCCTTATTCCAGAATATCATACAGCTTAAGTGGGTGCTTCTTGAGGCTATTGACAGGCCACAATGTGATATAATGCAGTCCACTATTGAGCTATTACCCCATCACTTCCGGAATCTCTGGACCAATTATGACATCAAGTGCTTTTCCCTATGTGCCTGCCTCATCAATGTCAGAACAGAGCCGCACCTGGACCAGGGTGACCTTGACTAGACGATGAGTGTGCCATTAGGACAGTTTGAAGGGGCCGGGCTTTGCATATTCGATTTGGAACAGTACTTTCACTTTCCTGCAGGTTCGATCTCAGGCATCCGCGGGCACAAGCTAATCCTCTTTACAAGGCTCTGGACTGATTCCCGACTCTGCTTAGTTTCAACTTGGCATAGGTCCCTGCTGTGGCATGTTTTTGGGAGTCAGATAGAGACAGTTGCTGGTAGGGGGCAGACGCACAAGCGGAAGCATGATTGCGTGGATGGCACTGCTCTCCTTGATCTCCAGAACAAGGGTTCCGATTCTGAATCCTTTCTGAGAAATTAACTTACCTTATTTGTATGATGGGATGTATCTGCCCTCTGTTGTGTTGGATTACTCTGGAGGGCATGTGGCTGTATGGATATGTGTATATGTGGATTTGTGGCAGATCAGAATAAAAAAGATAATATGAGAACAATTGATAATGTAGCCAGGAACAATGTTCCTAAGCCTACTGTGATGTGTAACTAATATTCGTAAAATAAGCTTCTAATTTGCATAAGTGTCATGATATGAAGTGACATTGCATGATGACCTATGAAGGGGAAGTAGCTTGTATTACAACAGAGAGGATGAGGTGATCTGATAAGATGGGGTGATATAAGGCATGAAGCTACAAGTGCTAAGCCTGTTTGGATACTAGTTACAGTTCACTGTATGCAAACCCCTTGACCCAGTATTCTACTGACATGTGTCAAGATCAACACTATATAGTACTCCTGCACCTCATAATATATAGAGGACCCACAAGATTGACTAGGTAGACTTTCACCATTGCTGTCAAATGTCTATTTTGTTGCCGAAGATACATGCAGGCAGGCGCATACAAGAAACACCTACGAACTGTGCATGCAAATCTGGACATCATACTTGCCTCTACTATACGACATGCACCTTCTGTGAGTCCTATTAATGACATGGAAACAGACTTATTCCTCGACTCGGAGGTAAATTACGAGAATGAACAGGCTAATTCAGACTGTGAATCTAATCCGGACCCCGCTGGATGCGACACCGACACATTGAACGATGACATCTTGCACAAGTCTGATGCTGAAGTACTCAACCACAATATCTCAGTGATGGCCAGCAGACAAGTATATTACCCAGGCGCCGGGGAAGCGATTGCAGACATGAGCAGGTTTGAGGATGAACACCGTACTCTGTGCCAGGATCCATGGGCCCTGTTTGCCAATGCTCATGATTTCAAACTTGCATCTTGGTTCATTCAGAACAAGGTCTCGAAGTCTCAAATCAATGAATTCTTTTCCAACAGTCTGGGTAGTTCTACTTCAGTTGGCTATAGATCAATGCACATACTATAGAATCATCTCCGATCATTGGATCCCTACAGTGCTAATCCATAATGGTTCGAAGGTGAAGTTGATGATGGCAAGAGAATGCAGCATTTCTTCTATCAGAACATCCTTGACTGTGTCAGATACCTTCTTCAGCAGATAGCATACAGGGATGACTTGGTCTATGCACCGTAGTGTGAATATGACTAGAATGGACATAGGATATATGCCGAAATGCATACAGTGGACTGGTGGTGGGACGTCCAAGTACTGTACACCCTGCTTTGCAACCTCCTTCATCAAGGCACTGGCTAACTGTTTATAGGATATACTTCTATGTGGTATAACTCTAGTTCCAATAATTGGAATGTCCGATCAGACGCATCTTACCAACTTCTCGGGTAACAAGAAAGCGTGGCCTGTCTATATTACAACTGGAAATCTCCTATCAACTAGGTGTAACAGACCTAGATCAATGGTGGTTCTCCTTCTTGTACTATTGCCCGTCCCTCCCAAGTTCCCACATTCCTCTTCAGCAGACAACCTGCAGAGACAAATCAATGCCGAGACACTACAAGGTATATTTGAACTCATACTGTCACCCTTGCAAGATGTGGTGCTTGATGGTATCTCAATTGACTGTGTAGATGGGAAGGTCTGGCAATGCTACCCTATCTTGTCCATGTGGGCTGCAGACCATATGGAAAACATTACACTACACAGAGTAAAATCTAATGCCTCTCCGAAATGTGAGGTGCCTCCTGATGCATTAGGAACCGATAGACAGCAGACTTATTGGATACGAGATTATGCCACATATGAACGTCTCAAACAAGAAAATTAGCATCAGTCGACAGACTCTGGGTCAGGAGACATGAACGACACGTTTGATGCATCTGGTATCAAGATGGGATGGAATGTTTTTCATGGGCTTCAACGGGTTTCATCACCTGATCTGCACAAGCCAGATTTGCTCCATACAGTTTATTTGGGACTATTCAAGTATATGATAGACTAGGTTCAGGGATTCCTCAAGAAATACATATGACTGCAGGCTTTTGACAATGTCTGGAAGGCTTTACCACTATATCCGGGATTCTTTGTGCCTAAAAAAGCATACCATGAGGTTACACAGTGGCAAGAAAAGGAGATGAGGAACCGGGGGCATTGTCTTTTGGGAGTTCTCACCATGGCATTGAGGTAGCCTGAGAGTATGCAAGTATTACCATTCAAACGCACACTCGCCTGCGTCAGGTCATAGCTCGATTTCACTTTGATGGCCCAATATAGAAGCCATACACCTGAGACCTTAGATTATATAGAACAATATCTGAATCAGTTTCATGATATGAAAGATATCTTCTTGGAGTTTCGAATATCAAAGAAGACACAGGCAAAGGTTGACGAGCAGCAAAGGAAGCTATGACATCAGAGAATACGGGTAAACCAATGTGTTGCAAAATCTAACCAGTGTCAGGTACAGGAGCAGGATCGTGAAGAAGAGATCGACCAATATATAGAACTAATCCATATGGAATCTCATTTCAACTTCATTAAGATGCATCTACTAAGTCATTTTCAGGGTCACATATACCAGTTTGGCAACATTCAGATGTATTCCATGGAGTTTGGCGAGCTCACACATAAGGAACAAATCAAGGAGCGGTGGTGCCATTTGAATAAAAATGATACTACAAGACAGATCCTGCACAGTTATGGTCACCTGCATGCAATCCAAATAAGACTTTTGAACCTCGATTCCCTTCGATGTTGTGGGGCTGATCTCCCTGCTGATGTCATGGAATATTTGGATGAAACAAATTCTGTATGATCACCAGTCATTAATTGTAGGATCCTGAAGGGGCGTTGTGATGATGTTTCCAATGTGATGGATTTTTGCAAGGTCTTGGGTATCTCACTGGAGAGCATCTGTTGGGAATTGATTCGATATAGCCGAAATAGCATGCCCACTGAATACCACCTTCCTGAAGATCCTGCCATACTTTGATTCCTTCTGGTTGAACTACTAACACAACTTGAAATCCCCATTCTAGCATTCCAGGAAACCGACATTTATGACATCCAAAGGGCATGCTCCACTGGTACCTGACTCTTCAGGAACCAGGTGAGTTGCAATGATTGGGTTTGGGTACAGATGGGTGGTGAGTATATTTATGGTGTACTCTGGGCCATCTCCCTGGAAAGCTCCTGGTACTCTACAAAATCAGAGACTACACACATGAGGACATGGTTCACAGGCTTGCATGTATCCAACTATTGAATATGGTTAACTCGGGATGCATATCCAACTTCCACAGCCTTGTCATGGTACAGCTCAAGGAAAATGCACAAGAGTTTACCATAGTAGATATAGGAATAATCCTAGGCCTGGCGCACCTCATTCCAGAGACAGACCAGCAATGGCTTGTTAACAGCTATATTGATTTAAAGACATTTAATGAGATTTATTGAGAGGTCATGAGAGCAGACAGTTGGGCAACAACTGTTGGCTTGGGCAAGTATTTTGCATCGAGGATGGTTGAATGGCATGGAGAATATTATAGCATCTTTCATTGCAACCTGTATATAGAAACCACTATGTAGAAACTAATTAATAGAAACTAAATAATAGATACAACTAAAAGTACACAATGTAGAAAATTACGGTGGGGGATTGGTCAGTCCTTGAGATTAGGACCCTGATGACACCATACAGTGAAATGTCATGGGTCCTGATATCGTGATGATGCTATGGGACATCATGGGTCCTGACATTGCTAGGATGCAGTGAAGAAACTAGACAGATTGTGATAAATTGCCACAACATCCTGTAGCCTCACAGTGAGGACCCGACAACAGTGACGCATCAGGATGGTGGGAAGGTTCAGGGCAGGGATGGGGACATTGAAGGATGGAAGGCATCTGTGGTCGATGTTAGGATAGAGTTATGGCGTCGCGATGAGAGATGGAAGGAACATGACGAAGGCCGGCCCTGTGTGGCCATGCCCAGTAGTACTCCTGTGAGGCAGCGACTATAGCCAGATGTCAGGATATGGGGAAGAAGGTGCGACAGAGATGCAGATGTCCAGGGGTCGTGAGGATGTCGACCTAATCTCAGGTAGTGTCCTGACATGGCAAAACATTGCTATGCGACACAGGATGCACCAGGCGCAATGTTGTGTTGCAACACACATCATGATGCATAGTGTGCAATAGGGGGTTGCAATGGAACTCAGGACACACCAGGCACACCGAGCATACGAGAAATGCAGCATGCATCAGGATGTGACACCCATTCATCAGATGCAGGTTTTTCTTTTTGCTGATGTACTAAGGTATGATATAACAGTAGATTTTTCAGTCAGGAGTCCCTGACATCCATGTACCCAACAGTTTCTAATTTATTTATATTTTGGTATGACTGTTATTAAATCTTAAAAGTAGTCTTTAATCCATATTAGTATTAACTTAAGATTTAATGCTTTTACTTATGACCATCTATATATTTTACAATCGTAACTTACATCACTATCTAGACTTAGACTTCTATGTTCAGGAGAAAAGCCAGCAGTTATAGTTCTAGAAGGCTAAACTCTAGACCCTTTTTGTTATAAAAAATGTGACAATCTTGACTTCAAAGGTAACTGTATCATAAAAAATATTTTTTCTTTCAAAAATAGTCATTACACTACCTTCATAGCTCAAAGTCCAAAATTTCAAGTTATTAGTATCATAAGTAAAGTTCACAAAAAGGATTTTACTATAGAGAGGAAGTGATAATAAAGAAGTGGAAATCATAGGAGCTCAAATAGATGAAAAATAATGAAGGTTATCCAGGTAAGCCTCCACTAGTTGCACTATTTATGTAGGTACTGTGGTAGAGTGTTGACAGACATCTCTTACAATTAATAAAAAAATTAGTTTATACTAGTGACATATTTAAGCCTCAAAGGTAGCATAATGACTATTTTGGGAAGAAAAATATCTGTTACAGTTGCCATTAGAGTCAAAATTGTCATATTTTTTGTGATAAAAGGGGTCTGGAGTCTAGCCTTCTAGAAAGATACAAATAATATTATTTTGCCTGAAGTGTATTTATAAATGTAGCATTTTTCTAAAGGTATTATTCTATCTGACTAGTAACCTACCATTAAGTCTAAATCTTTACAAACTTTTCAAGTTCACAATATATTCTAACTCTGGTAATAGTAGTAGTTCTAATATATTTCTCTACTGTAGTATCTTAATAGGATTTCACTAGTAATAGCTCAGAATACATTACTTTCTTCTTATTGTAACTTATAATATCTATTCTTTTATCTATACATTTATCTTCTATTTTCTCTCCAACTATATTTTTCTCTTTTTCTTTTCTGAATTTTATTTCTCTACTTTTGCTATCCTTTTTTTTGCTCCTCTTTTTTTTAAGTTACAAGAAATAAAACATTTTTAAATCTGATGGCACTTATTTGCTATCTGTGAACTGCTTTTCTGAGCTATAAGGATATAAAAACTAACAATACCTACTATGTAGTCTTGGATATATATCACTTTACTAAAGGAGAGTTTCTTTATATACCTCAAAATATAATTCTAAAAAGTATTTCAAATAACATCTCAAGGTCTCAAGGGGGGTTATGCTAGTTGGTATATACTGAGTTAAATAAAAATTAAGCTAAGACTACCCTTTAAGTTACAGTACTTTCAAAAAGTTTTGTCCAAATTTTTGAATATGTCTTTTTTAGCATGGTTTCTAGTGCAGGTTCAAACCACTACACTGTTTAGTAGTGCTGATTCCCAGATGAATTCATTCTTGAGTGAGTTTTGAGTACTCAAGAAAGTATATTACTAGTTCTTAACAACTAGCAAGACCCACTTATACAATCACATCTCAAAAGTATTGTCTCATACTCCATACTGACCTACTGACTTACCTTAACCGTAAGTATAACAACAGTCATTTCTTCACCAAATCAGGCCCAAATTAAATAAATTTAGTTTCAAATTAATTGCAATTAACTACTCTTCAATACTTTGTATAGTGACTATATGCCTTATATACTATGCACAAGTAACACGGTATTGACTTAATCAACCTATCAATTAAAGATTATAGTACCACTCACCATGCTGCCTTCAGGGCCATCTCAAATATTAGATGATTAGCCTCATTCTTCTTTAACATCCACAAGCCAGGATTGTGCTTTTGTAAGATTGCCTTCATCACTTTCTAGACATACTTGATTAGATTCAAATCTGGACTTTATGGTGGGTATGATTGTAGCTGTAGATCGTGATAGCAGAACTAGTCTATTGCCACCCCAGAAGTACAGATCTAGGTATTGTCTTACAGGAAGAACATTCTAGGCCAATGGTAATGGGGACACCCTAAGGGAAGATGGATCCCAAGTTCATGACTGCACTGAAGTGGCTCTAAGATCAACAGCAATAATTAATAGTAGAGTAAAGAAGAATCAAAACAGTAAAACTTAATATTATGAAGCTGCAGCTTTACCCAGTAAGTTTCTCAAGAGGTAGTTGATTGCCAGAGTAGAGTGGGACTTGCATATAGTTTAAGTAGAATATCATATACTGTCAGTTCCTACCCATCAATAATCTAACTTAATCATGAGCACAACCATCACCCCTAGGCTGACCAACATACACTACCAAGGACATTATTCCTTTCTGGATGTTAATCCACTCTAGCTAAATCTTCTTCCAACATAAAGTGTTTCAAGTACTGTATCTCTAATGTGACTGCAGGAGAAAAACTCTTCATATTGTTGACATGCTAGTGGTAAACTATCATGCAACTGAGGAGACATAGCATTAACAAACTCTCATACCCATATACATTTCATCTATGTAATCCCTTAGTAGACATAACTCTCACAATTAAGCTGAACCTTCTACTTCATTCTAGTCAGGCCTTCGCCTAATAGGAAAGTCTACTCAGCTCCCCTAGTAGGGCACTTTATTGATTGGCTTGGTGGGTACTACCCCCACATCAACTCCCTGAAAGCACCCCTACTATGATAAGAATCATACTTCTAGAGTTCTCAAACAACTCCAATAGTCTTACTTACAGTGATTTGGCATAAGTCATGTCTCTATGTATTCTGCCTGCTCAGAGATGCTTCAGCATCCTTCAGCCACCCTAGAACTACCTGGGAGGCTCTGGACTACACCTCCGGTATTACCTTAGTAACTCCTTCAGTTCTAGTCCATTTTGCATATATTCTATACCAGAAGATAGCTTTTCTTCTGGAGTACACCCTATACCCTCTCATATATCCTATGGATAGCATCCAGTCAAACAGATAGTAACAACCTATATGGCATTACAAGAGTACTTCCACTCAATCCATTTTGTTAGGAAGCGAGTAACTCAACAACTATAGGCTCATGATACGCTGTCCTTATGCTGAAGCTGCAAGGGGGTATTAGGAACACTTCTGTGAAATCCTAGAGCATTCAGAGCCCTGTAGCCCCTCCTATGGCCCCCTAATGGGTACCAGGTTTAAAGGCCTTTGGATTTTACTGAAGTACCTAACCCATATAGTGTTACCCCTACCTCAGTTGAATACCTTTGTATACTAGGTAGAGTAACTTGTGCCCCATATCAGGGTAACTCAGACCTCATTACATAAGCCTTTCCTGAGCTAGCCCTACCAGCCTCACCTTTAATACTATAACCTTTTAGTATCCTTATTAGTCTCCCATAGTGAACTCAATTATCTTTACCTATCAACCTCATAGTCTCTGCTATGGGTGTAAGAATAGTCTACAATAAGATACCTTCTAGTGAGTCATTACACTAGTAGCAGGGAAGAAGACCTTCCTTGACAGTCTGAATATAAGATTTCAAAGAGTATCCCTAATATGAAATGGCCTCATCTCAGTGCATTATTACCTAATCTGACCTGCCACCTACTCTGATGCACCACCAGACCATCTGAGACTACTCTAGTTTAATATGCACCTGTAGATTGACCTTATCCTCATCATACTTTTGACTAGGCAGTCAAAAAAGCTATTCATTTAGTGCAGAAGGATCGTTTTGTATGGTAATTCATCCAAGTATCTGTCCTGCAAATTACAGTTAGCTTGGCTTACTAGATAGTCTAGATTGTAGTAGCCCTACCTACTCAAGCATTTGGTACTTTCCTTGCAGGCTTTTTGCATGTGCTAGGCTCTTCGTAATATCAGACTTCTTTAAAGGAGATCACTTCTATGCCCATCATTTGTACTGCTAAGAGTGGCCGAGTGCACACCATAGCATAGACTGACTGATGGTAATAGGACTCTCTACTAACAGTGCCTTCCAGGGTATTCTTGAGTGCCATTTGATGATCAACTGTACATATCTCTCCCCCTGAGGTGTAATCCTTTTTAGCTGACCAGATCAAGGGTGAGCACCTAAAGTTTGATGATCTTTCTAGTGTTTGACCATATGTGAGATTGTCCAGTGGTTGCAGTCAAACTCGGATACCAACTTAGCTAGTGACCTACCCACCTCTCGAGCTGCAATAGTGGTTGTGCATTCAATGGAAGTGAGATCTTTGCATACTCCAAGAGGAGTCCTACCACTTGCACTTAATTCTGTACCAAGATGTCGCATTTTGAACCAGATTTGATAAAGTTATGATGGTTTGAAGATGGTAGGATGGTTGCAGTCAATTGTGTAATTTGAAAGCGATTGCGTTTAGTGGGGCTGGGTGGGACAATACTTTTGAATGTTGAGTTTATGAAAACAAATCAGAAAGTTCGCTGTGGACAAAACTTACACAATCGGCTATAACAGTCTATTGTAGATAAAATACACATTACTTTCTATCATGTTTTGACTGTCCGTATGAACCCAAAGAGACAGCCACTATTAAAATCATAGTCACGCCAACCAAAGGTATAATTAACCCCTTATCACGGTCAACAACTCGAGGGGCCCTATATCTCGATTCCCATCTCTGCTCCTGCATCCTGTGCTGGCGGTACTTCAGGTCGAAGTTGAAGTGGGGGACGTCGTCCATGTAGCTATCCTTCGAAAAACCTGCTGCTGCTCCATTTCCTCCTGCGGTGTTCGGTTTGGGGCCGTTATGACTTCCTTTAAACGTAGCCCATCCCCCATTCCGGTAGAATGACGGCGGCGGCCCGTGGAAGTGTGTTCGCCTCTTGCTCAGTCCGCGGGCAGGCCTTGCACCCACGGGGCTTCCGCCGGCACTCGACGGCCCCCGGGCTGCGTTCCCGCCGACTCGCCTTCGTATCTCCCTATCGTACTTCTCCTTATTCTCTGGGTTGCCGAGAATTGCATAGGCGGAGCTGATGCGTACGAAGCGTTTTGGAGCGTGCGGGTCGTGGCGGTTGAGGTCTGGGTGGTGTTTTTTGCTCAATTCGTAGAATCGTCTGGGGGGATGAGTAAATTGGTTGCATAGGCAGGCAAGCAAGAAAAAAAGAAGGGTTGATAGGTATTACAGGTGATTGGAAACTTACCTCTTTATTTCAGCCTTGGTAGCAGAGTGTGGTACTCCGAGGGTTTCGTAGTGGGTCGCTTCATCGGCGAGACGTATGGCGGAGGCATGAAACCTTGAGAATTGGACTTTGGAGGGGTGGAAATGGCGGGTTCCGTTTAGGATGTTTGGTGGTATCAGGCGCGATGGCATTACCTATTGAGCATGCCGACTGGATATTTCTTCTTTATAGAAGGAGGGGGAGCGGGGGGTTGCTAGTGAAGGTGAGTGACAATAGAGAAGGAACAAATGGTAGCCCAGTTGGTTTGAAGCAAACCTTCGGAATGTCTGCATAGGCGTGAAAGATCCCCAACGGCGTTATCACACTTGAACTTGCACGCGGGGCTTCTTATGATAAGCGAATCAAAGATGAGTAATGTGGCGGTAGCCGTGGCTCACCCTTGTCAACAGCCCCACCTCAAACTCTTGACTTAACTGTGCCAAATTTCCTTTGTCT
Organism: Choiromyces venosus 120613-1; assembly: GCA_003788595.2. Lineage (NCBI taxonomy): Eukaryota > Fungi > Ascomycota > Pezizomycetes > Pezizales > Tuberaceae > Choiromyces > Choiromyces venosus. Next base: position 87,014 of record ML120543.1, on the reverse strand, counting down.
TTTCTCCCTTTCACTTTCGAAACGCTAAGGCGACTCATTTCTAACCAATTCTTACAAACACAATTTCACAAAAGATGGGCACCACTGTGGAAGCAACCGCTGTGGATCTCGAGAAGATGAAAGGTTGTCTTGCCCTTACTTGCCTCCTGTTTTACCCCGCATTGTTCTAGAAGGAGCTGGGCTAACACATCCCGTCTCGCACCAGTCTCGGAGGAGGAGAAAGATAAGGTTCCCAATGGTAACAATCATGTCAACGGAAATTCCGAAGACGAGGAAGAAGAAGCTGGGGCTCCGGAAGCGAGTGGTATGTTTGTCATGTGGGTTGTTTGTGTACGTATGTTCGAGTAACTGACCCGACCTACCATAGCTGCCAAAAAGAAGAAGAAGAAGAAGAAGCCAAAGAGGAAGAACAAGTCGGCTGCTTCCGCACAGTCGAGCCCTCCCAGAGTTCCCCTCGACCAGTTATTCCCCAACGGCAACTTCCCGATCGGCGAGGAGTGTGATTATTGTGACGAGAACCTCAAGCGCAAGACGGACGAAGAGAAACGGCATTTGGATCGGATAAACAATGACTTCTTAACGGATTACAGGAAGGGTGCTGAGGTTCATCGGCAGGTTAGGCAATGGGCTCAAGGGTGGATTAAGCCTGGTATGAGCCTGACGGAGATTACCGAGGGGATTGAGAACTCTGTCCGAGCCTTGACTGGCCATGATGGTTTGACTGAGGGCGATTCCCTAATTGCTGGGATGGGATTCCCGACTGGCGTTAGCATTAATAACTGTGCTGCGCATTATACTCCCAATGCGGGAAATAAGATGAGTTAGTTGACCCTGTCTCTCTGCATAACTGGCCTATTGTCGCTGACAGTCGGAATAGTTCTCAAACAAGAAGACGTCATGAAGGTGGACTTTGGGGTTCATGTCAATGGGAGGATCGTCGACAGTGCTTTCACCATGACCTTCGACCCTGTCTATGATAACCTCCTTGCTGCCGTGAAGGATGCTACAAACACTGGTATTCGTGTAAGTTTTATCCATCTACCTCTTGAGTTCCATGCTAAGAGCGGCCATAGGAAGCGGGTATTGATGTCCGGATGTCCGGTATTGGAGCTGCTATCCAAGAGACTATGGAGAGTTACGAGGTCGAAATTGGCGGAACAACCTACCAAGTGAAGGCAATTCGCAACCTAAACGGCCACAACATCAACCAATATCAGATCCATGGCGGTAAGAGCGTTCCTATCGTCAAGGGCGGAGACCAGACCAAGATGGAGGAAGGAGAAACTTTTGCGATTGAGACATTCGGCAGCACTGGAAAGGGTTATGTCCGCGATGATGTACATTTACCCCATGCTCCCTCAGTCTAGAAAATGGTTTACTGACAAAGAGTAGATGGAGGTTTCACATTACGCCAGGCGTACAGATGCACCTAATACCTCTCTACGCCTTACTTCGGCCAAGAATATCCTTAATGTCATCAACAAGAACTTTGGTACATTACCTTTCTGCAGGAGGTATCTAGATCGTCTTGGGCAGGATAAATATCTTCTCGGGGTTTGTACCACTTGACTTAGCATGTATGGACTGAGCTGATAAAAGTAGTTGAACAACCTCGTCACTAATAATATCGTCGAGGCATACCCACCTCTGTGTGACATTAAGGGCTCTTACACCGCCCAGTATGAACATGTATGAGCACTTGAATATCCTGGTTCTATGAGTGCTCGGCTAACTAGATTCTGCAGACAATCCTACTCAGACCGACCGTCAAGGAGGTAATAAGTAGGGGTATCGATTACTGAGGTAGATTCTTGCTGTTTCCTTTTTGCTCGGAAAATAACTACATAAGAATGAACAAAAAGGGTTGATGGTAATTCCTTATGTATTTTTTAACATACCAAAATGGGAAGGGGATTGTTGCTTTCATGTTCTGCTTTGTGTTTGAGCGGGGTTCACGGTTTGGTACGGAAATTCCTGGGCTTGGTCCATTGTAGCTATTATCTCTATTGTATGTTACCAGAAAAAGTTTCTCAAATATTGGACTATAGTTGAATTTATTACTACTATTACGGTTGAATGAACTCTGAGTAATACTGATTGCTTGTGGTGAATGAGCACGGCCAGCAAACTGAGCAAAGCTTCGCTGTCGATAGTTGACAGTTCCCGCAGGGTTAGGTTCCCCCAAACATCAAATCCTCATGCGGCTCTAAAAAAAAAACTAGAAACACCAACTTCCTCTTCCCCCCACCACACTCTACCACAACCCACCACAACCGCCAAGATGGGACAAAAGGTAAACATCGCCGCATCCAATTAATCTTCCAACCTTACTAAATACCTGTAATGCTAATGCCCTACCTCCTAGGTAATGCGCCTCCCCCCACTGAAGAAATTCCGCATCAAAAAACCCGATGAACCGACGGTAAACCCGTGTATTGCGGTCATGGCATCGCTGCTCGGATGTTGGGCATCGCAGGGCTTTACGCCTGAAGGATGCGGGAGGATCGAAGAGCAGTTGAGGAGCTGTATGGATGCTAAGGTTCGTCACATACTCTTCAACCTTTTAAGACAGAGAATGGGTGGGGGTGGTTTGCTAATGGCGGAGCATAATAGAAACAAGCCCCACCACCGAGGAACAACATCAATTATCATTTAGGCAGGTTATACCCTCTTATGCGGCCGCAGCATAAGAAGCAGAAGGGATATCAGTGAAGGGTTAGAAAAGTCCTTGTAAGATACGGTGCGGTGTTAGAAGAACGGGGGGCAACAGAGGAGGTTAATTTGAGCTTCTACTGCTGCTTTTTTATGTGCATAAGTGTACTGGGTAGTATTATATTTACCAGTTCCCTTTTTTGAAAGCTTGAGTGATTGATAGTCAGGGGTGTTTATTGTATGCGATGCTGGTGCGGTCGATCGCCGTTTTTTTTTCTTTCTGAGACAGTGTGGAGCATTGTGTTGCGAGTGATGCTTGGGGTAATGGGTGTTTTTCCTTCCATGAGCGGAATGCGATGCTTGGTTCGGACGGTGAAGTTGGTTACGTGAAGCACTTCTCTCTGCCCTTTCATGGAGGTTTCCTTTTTCTCGGATTCACGATTCAGTTTCCAATTGGAACGATCCGGGCACACAGATCACGCTACTGCTCGAGTTCATTCTCAGGGGCTGGTTGCAACGGTCTTTCTTTTTCTGTCCGCGGGAGTCCTCACTTAGACTTCCGTACCGGTAGACATAGACCGAACTAGGCTTCCCTTTAACACTCCGATTTGCGTGGCAAGAAGGACCTGTATTCTTCATAGACTCACCTTGGAGATCGAGGACGAAATGGCAGAATTCCCATACTGTACCAGATCTCAACCCACTGCTTCTTTACCCATGACTTAACTCACTGTTTTCAACCATCCCCAGAGAGTGAATCCCCTAGTGGAAACACAAACCATTCCGCCGTAGCTAGAATTCCACACACTAGAAACTGAAAGAAATGGCGGATAATACTGCATTTATTGCCCAATCATTTCTCCGCCCCGCAATTCCCATATGACGTATTTCTTTATTTTCTAACCCAAGTCACATCGCAACTCGCACATCCATCCACACACACACGCCCCCATCTAGCGATCCGCAGGAAGAAGAGGAAGAAGCGAACTGTGCCAAAGGTTCTCTTCAGCGCCTGGGCCTCTGGGCGAATGGATATAATAACTAACCCACCCACTCATCGACAACCTTTCTTTTCCCCCCAATTCCCTAATCTTTAGGAACATCCCCAACTTCATCCGCACCCCAGATTCTTGAATATAATACTTTACGAGTACTTTATATACGCACGAACCTACCAAAGCGAAGGAAGCATAGCATAGCAAATCAAAATGCCACAGAACGACGCAAACCCCCCGAACGCAGGCTACAACACCCAAGCCGACGAGTTCAAGTCCGCCCATTCGGACTCTTCAGTCATCACCCCGGGACAAGCAAAGACACTGCATAACATTCCCGTAGCCCCGAGTGCCGAGAACGCTCCCAGGAAGGAGACTAAAGAGCAGGCACCGAGAAAGAAGAGATTGGTGCGTTTACTCCTACTCCTTCTGCACTTTTTTGCAATTGAATATTGTACTGACGTTGTCAATTGCAGAGCTTCGGCGGCGGCAACGATGGTCGTGGAAACCCCATGTTCGCTAATCTCGAGAGTGCCCGCGGAAAGCATATGTTAGACGGGTACGATGATCAGAAGCCCCCGGATGGCTTCATCGGCGCTGCTTTTAAGAGGTTTATTAGTGCGAAGTCGGGGGCGGCTGTTGGTGGAGGGAAATGATGTTATTTTTTTATGACGAAGTTTTGTCTTCTCTTTTTTCACTTTTCCACTCCCTGGCTGGAATATTTGCTGCTGTTGATGTCTTATTATTGATATCTACCTTTACCTCCCTACAGAGGTACAGCACCAAAGTTTTGTATATTTTACTAGCAAAGGGTGTTCGGCTGGCAGGGGGTCGGGGTGAATTGGGTATAGTGAAGTAAAAGTTTGTGAGAAACTTTCACCCTCACCCAACAACCGTCAAGCCACCATACCCAATTTGCTGCCCTTACACCCTGCTAGTGGAACAACCCTTGCTAGTAAAATATACAAAACTTTGGTGTTGTATCTCTGTACTTGTCTACTACTTTCTTTTATCATCTACCATCACGAACATGTCACGATTTCCTTTGCTTATTATCTTGTTCTGGAAAGGTGTACAAATCGAATTTAGGTCTGCGGTTTTGATTGCATTTAATCCGCTCTACGTTTGATGGTTACATGTGGTTGACGGTGGATCTGATATCGATGTCGAGATGATGTTACTTTCACCGTACAAGTACCTACTGGAAAGTTAGTGAGCAGCTAATTTAGGTTAACCTAAAATGATCCCTGTCTTATGCGAAAACATCTCCTGGCTCTTGTAGCTTTGGAAGTGCAAATGGAAGTTACTAACCTGTACCAACCGTGCCAATACTATACTATAACAGTACACTCACACCCTGCTGTCCCAGATCTCAATAATCCGGACACCTCACTGCCCTGTATGAATATCTATGAATTCTAAATGGTTTTACACCAAAACCCAACCTGTTGTCCTAGATCACCAGCTGTACCTTTTCAACAATGAGGGTTAGGGGTTATCTTGCTCAGGCAGAGAGGATCACCCAATCAATGCCCTTGTTGCTTTTCTCATGATAGGCTTCAAGTCTTTATTTCACCCTTTGGAGGTTCATACTTTATACCCCTTGGGTTTGCTTTCCTTTATTCACTAATTAATATGGCACCTATAGGTCCATTCAGACTATGCCTCCCTCAGTTCCCTTAGTTTATTCTTTTATTCTTGATTTTTTTGGTTTCAGCCTCAGTCTTTCTGCTGAGATATGGTTAGTTATATAGGGAGTGTTACTCCCTTCCTCCTCAGATAAGCTTCCTCTCCACTATTTTCTGGACCTCACTTTTTACCTTCCTATTTAGGAAGGTGGACCTGGGCAAAAACACCACAACACTCTCATGATCTCTCCTTACTGAATTTTGGAGGCTTCATAGGCTTGGGGTTACCTTATTGTGGGATAAAAACATATGCATCCTTCCATGGTGGCATCTTTGCTCCTCTGTCATGGAAGGCAAATACCTCCCTACTTTCCATAGTTGCACTCTCACCTCCTCAGCTATGTGAAGTATTTATCTCTCTACCTTAGGTGAACATGCCTTTTCTGACCAGTGGAACATTACCTAAGTCTAGCTGGTACCTTATTGGTTGTAGTCGGCAGCAATGCCCTCCAGGAATATGGTTCACTGGGGCTGTGCTTTCTAAACTACTACTCAAAAAGGTCCCTTGCCTCGATAAAGGATAAGGGTTTGCTTGTTGTAACCTCTTCAACTCTTTTAGGCCTGTCAGGAGGAAAAATTATTATATTTGTTTTATCAATTTCTTTCCTTTGTTTATTTATTGGGTAGTTTACTAGATTGCACCATTGCGCATTGGACAGAGAATGGGATGCTTTCTTTTAAAAGTAGTTTTACAGAGTAGTTTTTCTTGTTGCTTTTGTGTAGTTTCTCTTTAGGTTTACTTTTAGTTGTTTCTTTTTGCAAAATGAGTCTTTCTAAGTGGTGATCCCTAGTCCCTTGCTTTCTGGTTATGAGAAGTTGAGTTCTGTGAGTAGGGTCTATCCTGCTGCATACCCTCTAAGTGTGGGGGAGTATCTGAGGAGGAGGAAGGTGATTGGCAAGGGAAGGAGGTAGGTGGGGATGAATCAAGGAGGGTGGCTATATAAGGGTGGCTTGTTTTTCATGTTAGTCAGTGGTAGAGGTTTTGAATACCATAACTTATTGTTGAATGCGAGGTCTGTACCTTAAACAGATAAATTCTATAATTTAACAAAAAAAAAGATCCCCTCCTCTTCAGGGTAACTATTCAGACATGCACATGATTTTAAACCCCTGATTGCCTTGGTCTCAAACTTATATAGTTGAATCATTCATCCTGAGACTCCTACACCTCTACAGACTCCATTGTTTTTCTTTTGTATTTTTCCTTAACTAAGTGTGATTTCCCAAAAGTCCTACCTCAGTAGGACCTGGAAGTCCTGACCTCCTAGGTAAAAGCATAGAGTAGAAATCTATTTAATACCTAAAGATTTTATCCACTGATATTAGATTGTACCTTTTTAGTGAAATTGCCTTAGTGTAGTTGCACTACCAAAAGTTCTAATATGACATTAGACACTCTCATGTAAATGCCTTAGGCTTAACTAGGTAAGCAAGACTGCAAAGTCCTGGGATTGCCAATCTCTGGCACCCTATCAGAGTCCTAGCCTTAGCCAAGTGTATACTATTTTACTCTACCATTCCTACTCTATAAGGTATCTACATATGGGGCAGACCACCTGATTTGTATGAGCCAATGAACTAATCTCTGTCAATACCTTGGCCATCTGGGAACTACTTAACAGCATGAACAAAAAACAAAAAACAAAAAACATGAGTATTAGTTGGGCCTTGACCCCTCAAAGTGGTGGCAGAAGAAAGATAAATAGTTCTTAGAACCTTTAGTGGGCTACACTTTTACTTCCACTCAACTCTACCCTGCTCATAGCCCAGACAGGTTGCCACCAAATACTCATACTAAGGTTGTGGCTGTCAGCCACAACCCCTGGATGTTCACAGCCTCATAACCTAGGGCACTCTAAGGAGTGCCTGCTACATCAACATGACTTTGTGGCTCAACATCACTTTGTGGCTCACCATAGTAATTCCGTGGCTCAACTTCACATTGTGGTTTGACCAAAATATATATATAGCTCCAGTCTAATAAAATATTACATCAACATCAGAGTGCTGAGCCTCAAATATTATCCATCTCACAATAATTATACCACCAGCACCATCCTTCATCCTTCCAAGTCAGCGAGTCGAGCCCTACGAAGATGTTGAAATCTGAATTCAAGCAGCAATTACCTCTATTGAAACCAGTAATGAGGATTACCCAAATGTTGCAGCAATTGCACAAGCATACAAAATCGCTGTTTCTCACCTAAGAGCTCGTTTGCAAGACATTAAATCAAGACAAGAGAGACCTGGATCAAACCGCACCTTGTCTGAAGACTAAGAGCTGGTTGTTTGCTAGTATCTTAATTGTTTGGATACTATTGGGACAAGCACGCCACTCCAAATGATCTCTGGATGTGCCAATGCTGTCCTCCAGTTTTCTCATACCAGCTCTTTCCCTAGACTAGTTGTTGGTGATCGCTGGGCATAGTGGTTCCTTAGCCATCATCCTGAGTGCTTTATCTGCAAGCAACAAACTATCAATGTGGACTGAAAGAATGCATACCAACCCAAAGATATACAAGTTTGGTTCGAAAAATATGCCACAGTTTGTCAAAAGTATGATATCCTTTCATATGACCAGTACAATTTTGATGAAACTGGATTACGCATTGGGATTGGATGGGATCAGTAGATTATAACTCGGGATGCAAACTAGCAGTCCTATCTCAGCAGTTCTACAAACCGGGAACTGATTACTGTATGTGAGACTATAAGTGGTGATGGTGTAGTATTGCCACTAATGATTATAGTCCTGGGAGTCATCCACCTAGAAAGCTGGTATACTACAACCAGCATACCCAATAATTATCTAGTCACTACCTCAGAAACCAGATATACAAATGATGAGCTCACAATGCAGTTGTTAGCACACTTTGAATGGTTGTCAGCAGAATGGCAAGTTGGTACCCATCACCTTCTACTACGTGATAGTTTTGAATCGCATTGTACAAAACAGTTTCTCGACTACTGTGATCGATTTAAGATTATTATCTTCTGCCTTCCTCCCTACACCAGCCACCTCCTTCAACTACTAGATGTTGTAGTCTTCCAGCTCTATAAGCATTACCATGCTGAGACTATTAAAGTAGCAACTCATACCGATTGTGGAAACTTCAACAAGTCCGAATTTCTTGATAAAATTGATTCAATCCATCAGCAGACATTTAAGTCCTCCACAATTCAATCTGCATTCTGGCTACAGGTCAAATCCCTTACAATCATGAAATTATAATTCTCAAACTATGCAAAGTAGTTACCAGAAGTCAACAACCAACCAACTCTGCTCAATTCCTATCTGATGTTGAAATTCCTTAGACAATTGCAAGCCTCAAAGATCTTGGGAAGGAGTTGCAGCTGGAGGTGAAGGACCTATTACCTGCATTTCAACTTAAGCTCAAAGCTGTTTTACAGGGTGGATTAGCATTAGCACAGTCAGGTGCATTAATCATTGAGCATATGGAGTATACTCTAGTAGCACAAGATGCAAGGAGTGCAAGGAATAGAGCACAAAGCTGAAGGCAGATGCAAAAAGGAGGTATGATATATGCCTCTAAAGCACAATAAATGGTGAAAAGGAGGGAAGATACTGAGGTAGAGAAGGCAGAGAAACAACTGCAGAAAGCTCAAAATACCAGGAAAAAGGCTGAAAAAGCAGCAAAAAAACCTTTATTTGATCAGGTAAAAGCACAATTGAAAGAAATGTGGACTCTTCATGCATATAAGAAGATATCAAGGCTAATAGTTCAGGGTATTAAACAAAATGCAAAATCTAAGAAATAAATGTATTATGGTGTTTAATATTCTGTAGACTGGGAATATTAAAATATTTAATAAATTCAGTTGAGCTACAAAGTGAGATTGAGCCATGGAATTACTATGGTGAGCCACAAAGTCATGTTGAGCGACAAAGTCATGTTGAGCTGGCAGGCACTCTTTAGAGTGCCCCAGGTTGTGACCAACAGCCACAACCTTGGCATGAGTATGGGTAGTAAGAAATGGGGGCCTGTCTATGGAATAAGTGGCATCAGGCTCCATGCAAGAGCAGGGGTACAGAGGGTCTAGGAAATATCCTTCCAAGCCAAAGTGAGAGTAGAGCCAGCAAGTGAAAACCTACCCCTCCCTACCCCATAATAAATACTAGACAAGATGGCTAATTTTGGGAGCTGTTCAGTTACTTTTGGTTTTCTTTTGTGTTATGGTCTGTGAGACAGCTTTTGGTTTGAGTAGTTTTTAAGGTAGGTGGCCTGCAGGGGAGATTTCTTTAAGGAGGCCCAGGGCTGAGAGGAGTGTCCCATGCTGTACTATGATACCTTTAGTTAGGTAGATAGTTAGAAGAATATAAAAAGGTTTGACCTGCTATACTGGATAGATTGTTTGGATTTTGACCATCCAGGATAGTGAGATATAAGTGGATATTAGCTACTAGCTATAGTTATAAGGGTAGGAATTTATTAACTAGAATAGACAGGAATATATTTCACTTGTTAATATTAAATTACTGTTCTATAACTTCTTGATGGACCTTATATCATACAAATACCAGGGGAGATATTTTCATGTAAGATAGAAATTATGTTGCAGGTTAGTCTAAATTAAGTATTCACTAACTTTCTATTTTTCTTTTTTTTTTGTCAAGTCCAGGGATTAATTTAGATATAAGATCAGGGCTCATCTATTCCATACACCCTAAGGTAAAGTATAAAGGCTTAAAGTACTAATAAATGACAGCATCTTTCCCACAGTTTTCCTCCCTTTTGGTTTTTGCACTTTTCTCAACACTACAAAACTGCACTTTTTCGAAAATACCTCATTATCTCAAGGATGTAGCTTACCCTAGATGATAAATTTCACCATGTCCAACACCATGGACACCTCAGGACTGGGACCCTCCCGCCCACAAAACTACAGAAACCCCCACTCCATGGAGCTCAAAAGGAAAGGACACCAAGGACCTACACCCAGAACACACTCAACTCATGAACCTCATGAACAATTACTTCAGAAAGTTTGGACCCAGGAAAAACACTCTACTGGTTCAGACTATCGCAAAACTTGAAGAGGATGACTTCACCATGGGGGAATTGGCCTCAACTACAATTATGCTCTCCTTGGCAACCCAGGTTACAAATCTTACAATCCTAGTACAAAACCTCGATTGTACAGTGCAGGACATGAGGGGTGAACTGCGGCCACCCAAGAAACAATAAACCCAGTCAGATTCATCAGTCAAGAAACAGCAGACACAACAAAAGCAGTCTTACATAAGTGTGGCAGCAAAACCAGCTCCAGAAGATGCTGAGACACCCAAGAAGGGAAAGAATAAGTACAAAGCTGACACCCTCACACCACACCAACCTCTCAAACCCAAACAGGTGAAAGGAGAAGACACACCTGATACACCCATCCTGGAGAAGAAGGGGAAGAAAACTAGGACCAACAACACTCCCACCCAAAGTCTAGCGAAAAGAAGTCTATTCACTGCATGACTAGAGGTACAACCACTAGCTGACATACTGAAGGAAGAGGCAATGATCTCAGTTGCCATAGCTGAGGTGCTCACCAAGTGTGAATGCCCAGCTCCCACAAACTTACAGGTCACCTTGAACAAGGTCAATGGTAGGGTTACCATTACAACCCCACCTGGGACAGACTCGTCACAATACTCCAAGTACCTCGAGAAGATGTTGGTAGCGCTCAATGCTGTCATCAGCCCTGACCAACCACAATATACACCCTTCAGGAGAGCCTCTACAGATGTGGACATCATAATATATGACATGTCCCTACAGGCAATCCTGGAAGATATGGCAGAGATGGGGAAGTCAGTTAAGGACACCTTTAAAGCAAGACACAAAATTGACGTGATGATGGTGAAATACCTTAAGCCAAATGCAACAGAAAGGTCAAAGAAGAAAGCCATGTTGATAATCATACATGTCCCTGAGACCAAGGTGCGGAAGTGTATACCATCAGTTCCACTCATAGGGAAGTACAGAGTCAGCGGTCATGTGGCAGGCATCAGCCACAACCTAGTATCATAGATGCTGGAAGATCAGACATCCAGAGGCTGGCTGTAAGAGTATGACACAAGTTTGTCCCATCTACTCAAAGGGACACTCCCATAGAGAACACTAGTGCCAATAACTGACTTGCTGTGGGTACCGAAAGATAATCCCTATTTGCTGCCTCATACAATCTGCCAAGTGCCCTGCTTGCGACGGAGAATACTCTGCAATGGACCCGAAATGCCCAAAGAGGCTGGTGGTCAAGGTGGTGGTGAAGGAGAAGTATGACCTGAGGATGGCAACCCTAGCCAACTGGGCTGGAGAGCAGTCAGACCCCTAATAGATATCATCATGTCGGACAACTAAGGACATGATGACAACAATGCATGGAGAGTAAATGTGGTTCAACACAATTGCAGAGGGAGTAATAGTATTTTTCTTTCATTATTTCACATAGTTAGGAGTTTTAAGGTTTCTTGCATTTGTGTTCAAGACCCCTCACTGTATAATGGGAACCCAGTGAGGGCTTCAGGTTTCTAGTATATTTTTTTTACCCATACTCTGATTCGCGTATGTACTTACGTTAGCCTAAAGATTTTGCTTGATGTTTCTTTTGTTTTGGTTCCGAAAGAGCAGATCATTTTATATTTGAGGATCTTTTTGAAGAGGGGCCCCATTTTGGGACCCTATCGATCTTTTAGTTTGATTAATGTTTACAACAGACCAATGGAAGGATGGAACACTGTCCCTCCTGAAGCTGTATTTGTTGAAATGAATGAGCCCACTCTTCTGGTGGGTGACCTGAATGTACATACTGTTTTTACTGACCCCCTACATTCTTTTGCTTCGGATAAGAGGAGGAGAGGGGAGAGATATATGAGGCTGACAGCTCTGAGAGGCTACAGTATACTAAATATGCTGGGGGTTTACACTAGGTTCCCGGACAATCCTACATTACACTGACCTTCTATAATTGACTACACCCTGGTAAATGCTTTGATGATGGCCAGATTTTCGAAATGGAAGGATATATATCAACAAACTGGATCAGACTATATAGCAATCCTGACCAAAATTGCCTCAGAAGCCGTGGAGTTGGCCAGACTGGCCCCAGACTGGGATAAGATCAACTGGCAGAGCAAGGAGGCCATCCCAAACCCAGTAATCGAAGAAGCCTTAAAGAGCTATTAGAGTGGTAGTGAAGCGTTTGAGCCAATACTTTGGGCAGAAGATGCACAAGAAGTCTTTGAGAATAATTTGCGAAAACTCATAGGCATGGTGTGGAGCTGGGCTCCTATGAAAAGACCGATGAGGTGGTCAAAAGTATGGTAGATGTGGGAGATTGCTGAGCTGAGAAGAATATATATGACAGCTGCCTGGCATGTGAGATGTGATGGGAGTGGAGTGGAAGAGAAGAAGAAGACCAGGAAGGCATACAGGTCTCCAATTATGAAAAAGAAGAAACAGTACTTTGATGGATTCCTGGCAAATACAAAAAAGAATGACATTTGGACAGCCCACCAGTTCACCAAACAGAGTATACCAACAAGGGTTCCAGGCAGCCATAATGACCACTCAGATGTCACCAGTAATATCATAACGCATGATTTCTTCCTGCCAAACCACGACCCAGTCAATTTCATATGACTGGTGAGATACCAGCTGAGCAAAGAAGAAGAGGTCTCCAGCCCAGACATATCGGAGGCACTGGAGAAATGCAGCAATAGATCTACCCCTGGGCCTGACCAGGTACCATACTCAATCTGGAAGAACATACACCGAATCAACCTGAAAATCCTACTGGTATTGGTGGAGGACATGCTGAGGTAGAATCTGCAACCACCGATGCTAGAGGAGTTCGATCAGGGTTATACTTCCAAAGCTAAACAATATAGACTACACTGACTGCGGTGGCTTCAGGGTCATCGCCTAGATACAGACCTTTTCAAAGATAGCAGAGAGGGTAGTAAACAACAGACTGATAAAAATTGCCTTCAATATAGGCCTATATATGCTGAATCAGACAGGATCACTTCCACAGAGATCAATAGACAATACAGTACTTGCCCTGAAGAGCTAGACAAGTGAGGCACAATTTGCTGGTAAGAAGGTCAGCACCATCTTCCTTGATGTGAAAGGTGGCTTCGACAATGTAAATCATCAGAAGCTCCTGGAAAGGCTGTGACAGGGCAGCAATATACCAGGGCACCTGCTGGACTGGATCAGGAACTTCATTAGCAACTGGCAGATCACACTGGCATACCTGGGAAGCCCGAGGACCCTGATGACAGTCGACAAAGGAATACCACAGGGCTCACCTCTATCGCCCCTCCTGTTGGTGATTTATGTGAGTGTAATGGGGGCGCCCTAAGGGAAGATAGATCCCAAGTCCGCCACTGCACTGAAGTGACTCAAAGATCAAAAGTGATAATCAACAGTAGAGTAAAGAAGAATCAAAAGAGTAAAACTTAATATCGTTAAGTCGCAGCTTCACTCAGTAAGTTTCTCGAGAGGTAGTTGATTGCCAGAGTAGAGAGGGACTCGCATATAGTTTAAGTAGAATATCATATACTGCCAGTTCCCTCCCATCACTACTCTAACTTAATCATGAGCACACCCGTCTCCTCCGGGCTGGCCAACACACACCACCCAGGACATTATTCCTTTGTGGATGTTGGTCTGCTCTGGCTAAATCTCCTTCCGACATCAAGTGTTTCAGCGCTGCATCTCTAATGCGACTGCAGGAGAAAAACTCTTCATATCATTGACATGCTAGTGGCGAACTATCATGCAACTGAGGAGATATACCATTCACGAACTCTCATACCCATATGCATTTCATCTATGCAAGCCTTTAGTAGACATAGCTCTCATGATCGAGCTAAACCTTCTACTTCATTCTAGTCAAGTCTTTGCCTGATAGGAAAGTCTACTTGGCTCCCCCGGTGGGGTACCTTGGTGATTGGCTTGGTGGGCGCTACCCACAGTCAACTCCCCGAAAGCACCCCTACTATGATAAGAATCATGCTCTTAGAGTTCTCAAACAACCCCAATAGTCTTACAGCGATTGGGCACGAGTTGTGCCTATGTGTGATTCACCTGCCCGGAGATGCCTCAACATCTTCCAGGCTACCCTGGGACTACCCGGGAGGCTCTGGACTACACTTCCGGTATTACCTGAGTAACTCCTTCAGTTCTTGTCCGTTTTACACATATTTGGTACCAGAAGATAGCCCTTCCTCTGGAGCACACCCTATGCCCTCTCATATATCCTACGGACAGCATCCGGTCGGACGGACGGCGACAACCTATACGGTGTTACAGGAGTGCCGCCACTCAGTTCCTTTTGTAAGGAATGGCGCAACTCAACAACCGTAAGCCCATGACGTGCGGTCCTTACACTGGGGCCGCAGGGGGGTGTTAGGAATACTTCCGTAAAATCCTGGGCCGTTCGGAGCCCTGTAGCTCCTCCTATAGCCCCCCAAAGGCTACCAGGTTTGTTGACTTTAGATTTTACCGGAGTGCCCAACCCCTACAGGATCGCCCCCTGCCCCAAGTAAGTACCTTTATATGCTAGGTAGGGTAACTTGGGTGCCATGTCAGGGTAACTCGGACCTTATGGCAGGGTAACCCGGACCTCATGTCAGGGTAACCCAGGCCTCATGTCAGGGTAACTCGGGCCTCGTTACACGAGACTTTCCTGAGCCCGCCTTTTATTCTACTATCTTATAGTATACGTAGTTGCCCACTATAGTGAACCAAACTATCCTTACCCGGTGACCTCAGGGTCTCCGGTATGGGTGTAAGAATAGGTTACTGTAAGACACTCTCTGGTGGGTCATTACAGTTTGGCAGTGGGAGGACATAGCTGGAGTGGGGAGACCTGTAGAAGAGAATATGGAGGGACACAGGAGACAGTGTGAGGATCGGGGTACAAGTACCGGTGTCATGACTGTGACACCATAGGATGTCATGCTGTCATGACTGTAATGCGATGGGATATCATACTGTCACAACCATGATACTATGGCACGTCATGCGGTCGTGACGCCATGAGGCGTCGGTAATGTAGAAATATGGTGCCACTGCCTTTTGGTATTACATCAACAGTTCGGTGAAGATGAGAAGTTAGTATAGTTTTCTCATGTTGTATCCAACGTGTCAAGTCTAATACACAGGGCTCCAGAGGGGTTGTAGGATCACTGACTATCACTTGTTATTGAAGCAAAAGGTTTTCCTGCAAAATGGCATTTTCAGAGTGTTCAATATTATGTTCATAATAATCTAAGTATTCTCAACTACGATTGGACTCAAGACTCCGGCATGAAAAAATTAGACAAAATGAGGGTGTTGTTAGGGTGGCTGGCTTAATAAAATCTAGCTACGAATGGTATTATTTACTGACACTATTGGTACTACGGTATTCTCACATTGCCTAACTAGCACTAGAAGTGTCTGAAATCATCTCCTGACATCAAGTCAACACAGCTTAAACACCGGAGAGGCTGAATTCAAGCAATCTAACCTACTCATGCATGGATGTTAGTGATGAGACGGGCAGGGGTTGTAGCCCAGCCATTTCTGACCAACTTCAAACCCTGGTCCATCTCATCACTAACCTCAATACCCTAGTAGATAATCGACATACAATAAGCTGACTCTAGGCCAGTTAATGATAGACAATATGAGACGCACCAAATCCAGAAAACACCAGATGCCAAAGTAAGCCGGCATGGTGCTATCACTATTATCACATAGAAGGCACTTGAGATCAAAATGGCTAGCAATATGAGATGCCAAAGCAAAGGCATCCCATGGTATCTTTACTATCATATCAAGGCACTTAACATCACAAAAGATCCCGCATTAGTTAGCAAATTTTTTAATTTCTTTTTTTAGACTAAGAGATAAAGCTCCCTATCTAAAAACTACCTAACAAAAAGCTACATAGCAAAAAAAAAAACAAAAGCTATGAAAAAAAGCTGCAAAAGGATTATTTCCAGGGACTCCAGCATCTTGTTCCTTGCCGAGGCGTAGGGGGGTCTCCAGGGCTGGAGGAATTGGGTTGAGGGTAGAAGGGTGAGAGGTAGCCTACGGGGGGGTCTGGCGCAAAGAGGGGCCTCAGCGCAGAGGGGGGGGCATCAGAGTCTGGACAACTGATAGAGCCAGGGAGGAGGTAGCAGGGGCAGAGCTGCTGATAGTGCCAGGAGTCGTAAGGAACTCAGCCATCCAAGGCAGCTGTCGGACAAGATCAAGCAATCTTCTGTACTTGTCTTGCTCTGACAGGCCAGAAGGCTCACCGGCAGTGACGGGGGGGAGTCCGGGCTTGTGGTGGGAGGAGGGCTTGAGGGACCCGGTTCCTTGTCTATTTCTTCATCCTCATCCTATGTGTTTGTGATTAGCTAGGATGGTAACTAAAATATGGTTAGGGTTAGAAACATATGTCTTTGATCACAATAGCGTGTTTGCCAGAATCTTGCCCCTCCTCCTCCTCCTCTGCCTCTACCACCACCTCCTCCTCCGCTGCCTCCTCCTCCTCCTCCACCTCCTCCTCTTGCATGGCCTCCCCGATATCTCTGGCCTGCCCACAGTGGTCCCAGACCTTGCAGTCAAACAACGAATATCTGCCATGGGTAGGCATGGGGGTCTGGTCACGATCCTCTCCCTCATATAGACATAGCTCTAGGACCATCAGGTCTAAGGGGAATTTACCATTGTTGGCAAGGAGTCATACCAGGATGTCCTCATCTTCATGAAGAAAAATGAGTTCCTGGAGTGGGAGAGGATTTGAGGCTGCCTGACTAAGTAGCTGAGGGCCCTCACAAGTCACCCCAAGGAGATATCAGGGGCATCGGATTGCCCCCTCCACATGCTACTGCTTGACTATCTGAAGCACACTTTCGATGCTCGGTGATGCCATTACTCCAAAGGCGATTCCCTGGTTGGAGTCATTGGCACACCAGGGGTAGCCAAGGAATGGGTGCCCAGTTTCTCGGGTACCTGACTGACAAATGATATGGATCCTTATTGCCTGTGGGCAATAAGGGGAGGCCCAATCTGATTGAGCTACTGACAATATGTGTTAGCATGAGGATAGCATATAATATATGGGAGGGGACGACACTTACTCGGAGGTCTCTCGATGTCACAACCAACCTTCTTTCCCTCCACCAGATGATGCCCGTTCGACATCCTTAGGTTCCTGGTCATGTCATGGACTAAGAGCCTGAGGTGGCGCTCCATTTCCGAGATGTCATCGGCTGGGTGCTTGTCTTCAACCAACATGAGCCAGGCCATGACTGGGGGAATGGAGCAAGCATACCCAATGACGGAATCCAATTTGGATTTGGTCAGGTGGCAGAGGTCTAGGGAGTGACCAGTCAAGTGTGCCTTGACATGGTCGTGCCAGGCACTGTACGCAACAGTGAACGGGTGTGGGTGTGTGAACCCACACCAGCTTTTGGCATATGCTTTGTCGCTATAGCGTCCCCTATGAGTATTTGTTTAAATGTTTTGGACAGAGGAGGGTAGGTTGGGTTTCACTTACAAGGAATCCTACACCACCGGCTCGAAGGGTAGCCTCTCTGATGAAGTCGACTGGCTCGGGCTGTTTGCAACTGTGTGCGCCAGCACTATCCATTTCCCACTCTGCCCATCTGGCTCGACAGGCTCAGCAGTGGGACACCTAAGAGAAAAAAGGAAAGGTTAGTAATTATCACATGATAAAACTTAGACGGACTCCACTTACTTCCCCATCAGGACTTCACTTCCTTGAGGTCGAACTGCAGGAAGGATGGGGGCAGCAGGAATGACAGAGACAGCAGGATGTCTAAGAGGAAAAGAAACATTAGTATTGCTCACTCCAGACAGTCAATGGTATTGTGGGGTGTACTTACTTTCCCTTGTGCACCGGTTGTCTGATCAATGTCTGAGGTGCCATTGGAGTTAGCGGAAGGAGAAAAAAAAAAAAAAAAAGAACAAAGAAAAAAGACAATTGCAGGTGGAGGGGGGGGGAAGAGCGTCGTGTTAAGAGACAGAAGGAAGAAGGAAAGTAGAGAAGTAGAGAAGTAGAGAAGGAGAGAAGGAGAGAAGGAGAGAAAGGGTCTTCTTCTTATCTTCCCCTGTGGTGGAGAGAAGAGAAGGAAAGGAGGAAACGAGGAAAGGAGGGAAGAAGGGCTGGGTTTATATACCCTACACACATAGGGTGCACACATGCATACCTCACGTGCGCACCGTACATGTGCACCTGACATGCACACTACACCTGTGCACCTGAAGTGCACAGAGCATATAAGAAATGATCTGTATGCGTTTTCTAGTTTGTTTGTTCACCCTGTTGTACCCACAAACAATGCTCACACATCTGACATTTTGTGAGCATTGTTTGAGTGTACATTGGAGTGTACAAACAAACCAGAAAATACATACACAGGAGATAAGTATCTACTTGTGCCAAGGTTGCGGCGTGTGGCCGCAACCCCCGCATGTTCGCTGGCTCACAACCGGGGGCACTCTAAAGAGTGCCTGCCAGCTCAATGCAACTTTACAGCTCAACACAACTTTGTGGCTCAACAGAACTTTGTGGCTTTAAAGGCTTTTTGACTCAGCATAACTTAGTAACTGAGTATAACTTTGTAACTTAACTTGAATATTATATCAAAAGTTTACAGAATGTGGTATTCGAATTTACATTAATTTGTGCAACCTTGCATGTCGCTTAATACCCATTATAATCAGCCTTGACACCTTCTTTTTCTGTGCGTTTGTTACAGTGTTCATGGTCGGAAACAGGATGGTTCGGTCGCCCACGTCGGGATACTCCTATAACTTTATGTCTAAGTCCGACGACAGTGGAAGTAAGTTTGTTCCGTTTTACTCCTGGGGGGTCCGGTCCACTTATAACGACTCTAACGTGCATGTATGCTCCAAGGTCAGTGGTCTGAAGCTTCTGCAGATGTTCCGGCGGTCAGCTTTGTTCTCGCAGGTCGTTGGTTGGCATTCGAAAGTCTACTGGTCCTTGACCGTCACACAGTCATGGAACTGGTAGACCTGTGTTAACCGTGTTCACGAGCTGATGTTTACCAAAGTTCCACACGGTTACGCTAAGAGGTTAGACGCGTATGACCCGGTCTCGGTCGTGGAGACTATCCACTGGTGACCCGTGGTGCTAAAGAGGTCGCAGTAGGCCTTATGAAATAATCTTTCGTTGTCTGGTAGCTACGACTGGCGTTCTTACGAGTGGTCGGATTACTATAAGAGCGAACCAAACTCTTTATAGCAAGACAAACACTCCTCATGTTGTAAGTCGTACCCCTAGTCATATTAAAACTACTCTGACCAAAAGCGTAACCCTAACCGGCCCTGGTCACCTAATAATGTGCACTAGGTTTAGCGGTTCGGATGGAACGGTCGAGATGTTTGTCTCTCGATCAATCACAGACACTTTGTTAGTCACGACTACCCCAACAGAACGGCGGTTACGAATAACAAGGACCCCACTAAGTAGTTCTCGGGACCAATACACCAATGTTCATAGGGTCTACTAATGAACTAGCGGTGGAGGCTGTGCCAATGTTATTACTACTGAACTGTTAGTTTACCGAACGGGTAAAACTTGCTAAGAGACGATTTGCTGTTTCAACCCTCGAGTGGCTGAAGAAGAGGATCTACCCAAACCGAAGCGTAAACGGTGGTTTGTCAAATAGCTGATGACACTAGCGGTATTCTTAGTTAACAAAAGACGGACGGAGGAGTAAGTTCGGTAGAAGAAGTTGGGGAACCTACATTCAGCATAAGGTTGGGATGTTCGTAATAGTGCGCCTTCGACATCTCCATCGCTGTGCATAACCCTACACCCCTGAAACTGTTCACGCTTAAAGAACTATTCTAAGTAAGTTATGCGGTTGTCTGGAAGTTTCGGTAGGTGTTAAGCTAGACGGAAAGTTCGGTGTCCGGAATAGGGAATGTTAGGATCATATCAGTAAAGGTTTGATGCTCTTCGTCGAGGGTGAAGATGGTATGGAGGCTTGGTTAAGAGACCTTAAGGAAGACCGTAAGATGAATGCTAGCGTTCAGATTTCTGGGTCCCGCTACTTAATGATCTAGTTCGTGTTCTCTACAGTGGTCTTAAGGTCGTAGCAGAATTCGATCATGATGGTTTCCACCTGATCGTAACCGTGTCAGTCCACGGGAATCGTTACCTTGTAGACCTCTTCACTGAGCCCGCCGGATAGATTCGAGCTTCACGTGTACTATCAGCCTGAGTATCATAGTCCAGTTATCTTTGTCTTCTACCCCCACAATGCATACCAATAACACTACGGCCCCTATAGTCGTAGCTACGACGGTTCTCCACAACTATTGTGTCTTTATACAATAACTACGGAGAACCATAGTGCTGTTGTCATGACGGTTTTCGACTCAAAGTAAAAAATAAATTTTCTATGTTCATATGGTACTACTCTATTTCCGTTCCCCTTTTCGGTCTGCACGACGAGTT
>ML120543.1:32315-65067 GCA_003788595.2 Choiromyces venosus 120613-1 | reverse complement strand
ATTGATGCCTCTTGGTATCACGACAACAGTACTGCCAAAAGCTGATTTTCTTTTTTTATTTAAAAGATATTTGTATACCATGATAGTTATAGAAATATCTTTTCAATATAAAAAGAAAATGGGCTTGTTGCCTTATGGTTGTGGTGATGCCACAGACGTCATGCTGTATATAGTTTCATGAAATAAGCTTTTAAGCTGCACTAGTGACCCATTGGTGTCACATCACTA
The DNA here is from genome assembly GCA_003788595.2 of Choiromyces venosus 120613-1. Lineage (NCBI taxonomy): Eukaryota > Fungi > Ascomycota > Pezizomycetes > Pezizales > Tuberaceae > Choiromyces > Choiromyces venosus. Next base: position 64,839 of record ML120543.1, on the reverse strand, counting down.
GTGTGGCTTAAAAGCTTATTTTACTAAAGTTAGTGACAAGTTAGACTTCATAGATATTACAAATGATTTTTTAATATAATATATATACAGAAGAATAGATACTTATCCCCCATTTATGTATTTCTTGGTTTGTTTGTATACCTCATTGTACCTGCAAACAATGCTTGCACATCTGGCAATGTCTGAGCATTATTTGGATGTATAATGGGGTATACAAACAAACCAAGAAATCCATATGCATCGTTTCTTGTATACCCTGCGTACATCTGATGCATACATGTGGTGTGCACTGTATGTATGTTGGGTATATAAACCCAGCCCTTCTTCCCTTCTTTCCTCCTTTCCTCCTTCCCTTCTCTTCTCTCCACCACAGAGGGACATAAGAAGAAGACCTTTTCTCTCCTTCTCTCCTTCTCTCCTTCTCTACTTCTCTACTTCTCTACTTTCCTTCTTTCTTCTGTCTCTTAACAGGAGTCTATCCCCCCCCCCGCCTGCAATTGTCTTTTTTTTTTCTTTTTTTTTCCTTTTTTGTTTTTCCCCTTCCTTTAACTCCGATGGTGCCTTGGAGGTTGATCAGGTGACCAGCGAACAAGGGAAACTAAGTACGCCCCACAATACCATTAACTGTCTGGAGTGAACAATATTAACATTTCTTTTCCTCTTAGACATCCCGCTTTCTCTGTCATTCCTGCTGCCCCTGTCCTTCCTGTGGTTTGACCTCAGTGAGGTGAAGTCCAGATGAAGAAGTAACTACAGTTCATCTAAGTTTTATCATGTGATAATTACCAACCTTTCCTTTTTTTTCTTAGGTGTCCCACTGCCAAGCCTGTTGAGCTGCATGGACAGAGTGGGAAACAGAAAGCGCTGGTGCGCACAGTTGCGAACAGCCCAAGACAGTGGACTTCATCGAAGAGGCTACCCTTCGAGCAGGCAGTGGAGGATTCCTTGTAAGTGAAACTCAACCTACCCTCATCTGTCAGAAACATTTAAACTAATACTCATAGGGGATGCTATGGTGACATAGCGTATGCCAAAAGCTGGTGTGGTTTCACACACCCACACCAGATCACTGTTGCATACAGTACCTGGTGCGACCATGTCAAGGAGCACTTGACAGGTTGCTCCCTGGACCTCTACCGCCTGACCGAATCCGAATTGGATTTGGTCATTGGGTATGCTTGCTCCCTTCCCCTGGTCGCGGCCCAGCTCGTGCTTGTTAAAGACAAGCACTGGGTTGACGACATCTGGGAAGTGGAGTGCCACCTCAGGCTCTTAGTCTGTGATATGGCCAAGAACCTGAAGATGTTGAATGGGCATCATCTGGGGGAGGGAAAGAAGGTTGGTGGTGAGGTCAAGGGACCTCTGAGTACGTGTTGCCCCCTCCCATATATTATATGCTATCCTTGTACTAACACATATTGTCAGTGGCTCAATCGGATTGGGCCTCCCCTTATTGCCCACGTGCAATAAGGATCCATATCGTTCGTCAGGTGGGTGCCCAAGAAACTGGGCACCTATTCCTTGGCTACCCCTGGTGTGCTAATGACTCCAACCAGGGAATCGCCTGGGGAGTCATGGCATCACCGAGTATCAAACATGTGCTTGGGGTAGCCAAGTGGCAGTGTGTGGAGGGGGCAATCTGATGCCCCCAATATCTCCTCAGGGTGACTGGTGAGAGCACTCAGCTACTTAGTTGGGTGCCCTCCGATCCTCTCCCACTCCAGGAACTCATCTTTCTTCATGAAGATGAGGACATCCTGGCGTGGCTCCTTGCCAACGATGGCAAACATCCCTTGGACCTGATGGTCCTTGAGCTATGCATTGGTGAGGGAGTGGATTGTGACCAGACTCTTGTACCTACCCATAGCAGATATCCCTTCTTCGACTGCATGGTCTGGCATTACTGTGGGTGGGCTGGAGATATTGGGGAGGCAATGCAAGAGGAGGATGTGGAGGAGGTGGAGATAGAGGAGGTGGAGGTGGAGGAGGTGGTGGAGGAGGTGGAGGAGGTGGAGGTGGAGGAGGTGGATCAGGAGGAGGAGGAGGAGGTGTAGGAGGTGGAGGAGGTGAACAAGGAGGAGGAGGAGGTGGAGGAGGAGGAGGAGGAGGAGGAGGAGGAGGAGGAGGAGGAGGAGGAGGCAGAGGAGGAGGAGGAGGGGCACGATCCTGGCGAACATGCCATTATGATTGAAGACATAAGTTTCTAACCCTAACCATATTTTAGTTACCATCTTACCTAATCACAAACACATAGGATGAGGACGAAGAAATGGATGAGAAACCAGGTCCCTCAAGCCCTCCTCCCACCACAAGCCTAGACTCCCCCCCTCTCACTGCCAGCGAGCCTCCTGGCCTGTCAGAGCCAGACAAGTACAGAAGGTTGCTTGATCTTGTCCAACAGCAGCCTTAGATGGCTGAGTTCCTTATGACTCCTGGCACTGTCGGTAGCTCTCCCCCTCCTACCTCATCCTCAGCTCCACCAGTTGTCCAGACTCCAATGCCCTTCACTGTGCGCTGAGCCCCCTCTTTGCACTGTGCCCACCTGCAGGCTGCCTTTCGTCTCTCTACCCCCAACCTAATTCCTCGAGCCCTGGAGACCCCCCCTGTGCCCCGGTAGGAACAAGATACTGGGGTCCCTTGAAATAATCCTTTTGTAGCTTTTTCTTCATAGCTTAATTTTTGTTTTTTTTGCTAAGTAGCTTTTTGTTAGGTAGTTTTCAGATAGGGAGCTTTATGTCGTAGTCTAAAAAAAAGAATTTAAAAATTTGCTAACTAATACGGGTTCTTTTGTGATGTTGAGTGCCTCTATATGATAGTAAAGATACTGTGAGATGCCATTGCTTTGGCATCTCATATTGCTAGCTGTTTTGATCTCAAGTGCTTGGTATGTGATAATAGTGATAGCACAATGCTCCCTTACTTTGGCATCTAGTATTTTTGGGATTTGGCGAATCTCGTATTGTCTATCGTTAATTGGCCTAGAGTCAACACATTGTATGTTGATTATCTACTGGGGTATTGAGGTTAGTGATGAGACAGACTGGGGTTTGAAGTTGGTCAGAAACGGCTAGGCTACAACTCCTGTCGGTCTCATCACTAAATTCATGTGCAAGTAGGTTAGATTGGTTGAATTCAGCCTCTCTGGTGTTCAAGCTGTGTTGACTCGAGGCCAGGAGACGGTTTCAGACACTTCTAGTGCTAGTTAGGCAACGTGAGAATACCATAGTGCCAATAGTGTCAGTAAACAATACCGTTTGTAGCTAGATTTTATTAAGCCACCCACCCTAACAACAGCCTCATTTTGTCTAATTTTTTCATGCCGGAGTCTTGGGTCCAATCGTAGTTGAGAATGCTTAGATTATTATGAACATAATGTTGAACACTCTGAAAATGCCATTTTGCAGGCAAATATTTTGCTTCAATAACGAGTGATAGTCAGTGATCCTGCCTGCCGCCTCCCCTCCCTGAGGAGCCCCATGTATAAGACCTGATGTGTTGTATACAACACAAGAAAACTATACAAACTTCTCATCTTGACCAAATTGTGCTTGAGATACCTATGATTTTACTCCAGCCTGAATCCTAACTTACCTTACTCTAACTACCCTATTACATCATGAATAAGCAACAGGCCAATAAACACAGTCAGCCAGTGCCCCAAGTCGACAATCTATACAGAGGTAGACGTGACATGCAACCCGGTACCATGGGATCCAGAAAAGCGAGATCCAGAACATGTCAAAACAAATCTCAAGATGCGTCCTCAACTCAGGATTCTTCTCTACCCCTGATTGCAAAACTACTAGAAAGAGCCCAGAAGCACCAACGGAGGGGCACAATGCTGACCACGGTGCATGCAGAACCCGAAACTGAACCCAATGATCAACCAAATACCCAAACAGTGCATCTATCAGATGATAGTAATGATGAGTATCAAATCTCACATGGACCATACGAAACAGAATCAGACACTGAACCTGATGGAGAAGGCATCGATATTGCAGATGGGCCTGGATTAAGACATGATCATGGCTCACAAGTAGCTAATAGAAAGGGAGACAATCGGGCAAGAACTATACAAATTTCGACCACATCAGGGTCTCAGGAGATAGGTCCTGCTCGGCATACAACCACAGATCTTCGACACATAATTCGGGGGAGAGCCTACAGTCCTCCAATGTTCCCATCATCAAGTGATGCACAGTTATTGTCCCCACTGGGGAGCCTGCATGGTCCTGTGTCTCGTACCCTGATCTCTAGTCTAGCTCCTCACTCTCAGCGAAATCTAGTGATAGGTGCGGAAAGGGTCATATTAGATGATGTAAAGACTCTGATTCTACAGTACACCCTGTTTGAGCAGCCACTCCCGAATGTTGTTGCTCCGATGGCCTAGGTGCACAAAGTTTGTGATGCTGTGCTTGCTAATATTGCAGATGCCGAAAACATCCAACCCTCAGAGCAGTACATAAGTTTGGTAAGTGGACTCAGGCAGATATGATGCAATGCAGAATACAATACTAAGCTAGAAAGATATGCCAAAAACACTCTGGGGTATGATCCCAGTTTGTACATGAGGTGAAGAAAGAGATTGTGGAGTTATACAGTCTGCCTGACGATCCCACAGCTATGGCATACAAAGTTGATTATCTGCTGGAATGGGACAGGTTTATGTGTGACCTGAGAGGGTACAATGTTTGTCTCCACCAGATGCCTACCATATAGTGACCACTATTGACTGTAATTGGACATAATCCAGGGCCTGACATTATAATTCCTTGCACCCTAGATTCCTGAGGTGATTTTCTGTAAGTATTTTGCAGGGAAAAAGATGCAAGGTATCGTGGATCCTGGGTTTCTTGCACACATCAATAGTACTATAATCTACTTGATGTACACCATAATCTGCCATACACTGCATGCATGGCAAACGGGGATATATCAGGAGCCCAGGGACTTCAAGCCTGAGGCAGCCGAGGGTGAGTGTCTGAATCATCCAACTGTTCATTCGTGACCAGGGTAGCTAACCTGTTACCAAACATAAAAGACCTTTTTGACCAGCAAAAAGAAACTTGGAGTAAGTACCCACAGAGGATCCAGGATATGATTGTCGAAAATATTCGACAAACCATCGATAAGAGGGTTGCGCAAGTTCATGGGGTGCAGCGAGACTGCCATGAAGGATATAACTATTGGGTAGCTGTAAGCGCTGAGCTCGAGAGTCAGATATCCAACCACACTTTTACACAGCCTGTACCACAACACACTAAACACTGGATCTTGGACCTAGTGAGACATCAGGAATGTCAGAATCCATCACCCGAAACTGACAGCTGGTTTGACTTGAGCTAGACATCGGTAGCCTGGGAGCTTCAGTTAAAAGGTTCAGGTTCTCTGAGTCTAGATGATTCTCAGGAAGTGCAAGCAGTACCAGTGGGGATCCTTTCTCTATCTTGGGGGGTCTCGTTGAGCCTTGGGGATTCTCAGGAAGTGCAAGCAGTACCAGCGGAGATCCCTTCTCTATCTCAAGGGGTCTTGTTGAGCCTTGGGGATTCTCAGGAAGCGTAGGCAGCACCAGCAGGGATGTCATCATAAGCTGGATGATGACAAGCAGTGGGGTGGGACCGTCATCGAGGGTGATCAAGGGGAATTAAGAACATGTACAGATTATGTGTAATAGATTTGATTTAGCTTACTATGACAAGACTACAATAGAAACTAAAGGATGTAGTGCAAAGGAATAATCAGGGTGATATTCACTGTAAAATCTATGAAAGGCAGCCATTTGGAGGGTGTTAGGTCGATCACAATGAGTATATTGCATATCAGGAGGGAGTTGGGAAGATTGGGCAATACCAGGTGCAATGTACAGACGGCATCAGGGGTAATTCACCACACTTCGGAAGTCATCCTGAGGAGGTCCAGACATGAAGCAGTAGCATCAAGATGAGATGTCGCTGTTGAGGTGAAATCTGGACATATTATGTATGCAGGCGGGGATCCAGACAAGAGGAGCGTCATGTAGAAAGAATCTGGATAGAAAAGGCTGATGATAGGCGGTGCCAGGGTGCACATCATGACTATTGTGGAATCCCGATGCACACAGGCGAGGATGCGATGTCAGGGTGGAAGATGCCAGAATTAGGTGTAGCCACAATGTAAGAGCTTAGGATTGGGTAGTGTCTGGACGTAACAGGCTAGGATCAGATGGTGTTAGAATGCAACACCCAAGAATCAGATGTTGTTAGGATGCAACACCTGAGGATCAAACATTGTTAGGACACAAGAGTACAGAATCCGACATTGTCAGGGTGCACCTGGTATAGGGGTCTGTGTCCGGATACCATCAGGATGCACCAGGTGCACAACTCAATGTCAGGATGCAATGTCGGTTCGACAGTACATCCTGGTTAATGGTTATTGTTATGGGTACCCTGTGTATCAGACGCACAGGATGCACCAGGCTCAAGATAATATTTTTGCTAATGTGGCCCCCTTATAAATGATGAATATCATCACCATATCATAGCCCTATTACATCCCGATACCTTAGTACTGAAATTTGACAATCTTAGCAGAAGACTATATATGTCATCATAGTTCCTCTATCTGTATGCTGTCTATAGGATATATGAGAGAGCACCTTCAATCACAAGAGAGAAGTAGAATGGAGTAATTTAGTTAAGACCCTGGTAGGTTATTATCCTGTATTTTAGTAGTTAATAAATATGGTCATTACATGATAGGACATTTTGATGGAACTATTAGTGTAATGACCCACCAGAGGGTGTCTTGCAGTAGACTATTGTTATACCCATACCGGAGACACTGAGGTTGATGGGTAAGGATAGTTGGGTTCACTATAATGGACAACTAAGGATACTATAAGGTTATAGTATAAAAGGTGGGCTCAGGAAAGGCTCATGTAAAGAGGCCTAAATTACTCTGACATGAGGTCTGAGTTACCCTACCATGAGGTCTGAGTTACCCTGACATGGACCCCAAGTTACCATACCTAACATACAAAGGTACTTACGTGGGGCAGGGGGTGATGTTATATGGAATGGGTACTCAGGTAGAATCCAAAAGTTAGAAACCTGGTATCCTTTGGGGAGCTATAGAAGAAGCTACAGGGCTCTGAATGCTCAAGGATTGTACAGTGCTATTGCTAGCACCCCCTGTAGTGCCAGCGTAAGGACTGCACATCATGGGCTTATGGTTGTTGAGTTGCTCCCTTCCTAACAAAAGGAATTGAGTGGAGGCACTCTTGCAATACTGTGTAATTTGTTGCCATCCATCTGACTAGATGCTGTCCATAGGATATATGATAGGGCTTAGAGTATGTTCCAGAAGAAAGGCTATCTTCTGGTACTGAATATGTGCAAAATAGACTAGAACTGAAGGAGTTACTAAGGTAATACTGGAGGTGTAGTCCAGAGCCTGCCAAGTAGTCCGTGGGTGGCCCAGAAGATATTGAAGCATCTCCAGGTAGGCAAATCACATATAGACACAACATGTGCCCAATTATTGTAAGACTATTGGGGTTATTTGAGAACTCTAAAAACCTGATTCTTATCATAGTAGGGGTACATTCTGGGAGTTGACTGTGGGTAGCGCCCACCAGGCCAATTATCAAGGTACCCCACTGCGGGAGCTGAGTAGACTTTCCTATTAGGTAAAGACCTGACTAGAATAAAGTAGAAAGTTTACCTGGATCATAAGAGCTATGTCTACTAAAGGCGTGCATTGATGAAATGCATATGGTTATGGGAGTTTGTAAATGGTATGTCTTCTCAGTTGCATGATAGTTCACCACTAGTATGTAAACAATATGAAGAGTTTTTCTCCTGCAGTCACATTAGAGATGCAGAACTCGAACACTCCATGTTGGAAGAGAATTTAGCTAGAGCAGACCAATGTTCATACAGGAATAATGCCATTCGGGGGGTGCATTGATCAGCCTAAGGGAGATGGGTATACTCATGATTAATTAAGAGCAGTGATCAGTGGTAACTGGTAGTATATGATATTCTACTTAAACTATATGCAAGTCCCACTTTACTCTGGTAATCAACTACCGCTTGAGACACTTACTAAGTAAAGTTGCAGCTTAATGATATTAAGTTTTACTGTTTTGATTTTTCCTTACTCTAGTGTTGATTATCACTTTTGATCTTTGAGTCACTTCAGTATGGTCACGAACTTGGGATCCATCTTCCCTTAGGGTACCCCAATTACAATTGGTGACCTGGATATAGTGAGTCTATTGTACTACAGGGTATGATTATATGACTGATCTTACTGCTTTGAAAGAAGTGGAGTCTAATAGGCCTACTTGGGAGTCAGTGAGTAAGAGAATTTCACCAAGTAAACCATTGGTTCAATTCAGGTAAAAAGTTTTAAATACTCCTGTCAGACTTTACAATACATATTTATACATGGAAATTAACAGGCTTGAACATCAAAGCTAATCACTTTATGTTTCAAGGAAGAATGATTGATATGATTGTAATTAAGATAGCATACTCAAATTAAGTTCATATAGATGAGAGATTCGAGACTACTTAGTGTAGGAGTACTTAACACCTCCTGATTTACTAAGAGTTTGAAGATATCAAAGCTAAGCAAGGTAAGATATTCTCAGGCCCAATAAGTGTTCATACTTAATTTTGATAAGTGATTTTTGCTGCAGGTCCTTATTAGTATGATAGTTAGATGTAACTCATGATGACTCAGATATGGAATATAAATATCAAGGTACTCCAAAGCTATTAGAATCACCCTCTATCTCTACTATACCTCCAGTAATTGAAATTTAATTCCTATTTCAGAATAACTCAATACTATGAAAAACATCACCACTTTTCCCTTTTATCCCTCCTTCTTTAAAGGTATGAAGATTCATATATCCATTTTCCCCTTGCCTTAGGCACCCTTTTTCCTCTTCTCTCTTGAGATATGCCCTCTTGAGATAACTATCCTTACTTGTTGAGACCTTTAGGTATTAGTGATACCTCATCTTCCTTGCTCTCATTTCACCTCACTTAGTGAAAATTACAGTTAGCAATATCCTATCTTCTGTAGCAGATGGCTGGGAATATAGTATGCAATAGGAGAGAACATTCCAATAGACTATAGTCAATTTCTCTATTTTCTTCTTTTGTAAGAGGCTGCCTAGTAAGATATAAACATGATTTCAATAGTCATATCAGATCTGGGTCTACTCCTCCCTCCTATCTCCACTCTCTCAGTCAGTCAGCTGCTACCATACTACCCCCTTTATTCTCTCCATTTTGCCTCTACTTTCCTAATATCCTCACTAGAAGTGATACTATCTCTCCTCTGATAATAGACTACATGAGAGATATGATAATAGAACTGACAGCATCAGTATTCTATTTAGGTTAGCACCCTACTACTTCAATCTATCCTGCTCTTCAGCTTAACCCATGGTCCTCCTCTACCTCCTATAACTTGGTCACTAGTATTGTACTGCTTCTGAGGACTTCATATCAGCTAAAACAATTGTTTGCACCCTGTGCATCCTGTGTGTCTAATGCTCAGGATATCCAGAACATGAACTATTAATCAGGATGTAATATCAAAGTGATATTGTATCTTGATACTAAGTCATGTGTCCAGTATGTGCTGACAGTATATGGATATGGTTCACTACACCTGGCGCATCCTGACAATGCCTGTTACTCAGCAGCTGTATCTTGATAATATCTCATACTTACCATCTGTATCCTCACAATGTCTGGTCTGTAACTGTTTGTTACGATCCGCTATATGATCTCTCCTATTTATATCTTGCAACAGGCAACGAGTCTGTAGTTAGTCTTTTGTTAAGGTAATACTTACCTCCTATTGTATTCTTCGTTCTTCGAGAATTCTTAATGCTTGTTCTTTACACTACGTCTTAGATATTGACCGTTGTCAATACTAAGTCCTTATAGTGTTAACTAGTATTAATCTCGTTCTTCTTCGTAGTTGTTGATCTTAGAGGTAAAGAGCGTAAAGGTGTTTTATTGATAAATTATAAGATAGGAAATAACTTAGGTGGTTGCGTGAAGAACTAACTGTCAGGTCCTACCGACCTCCTTATATAGTTCTTCCAGCAACCCGCTTACAAATCAAATGAGTCACAACTGTGACTCATGCACTCGCGTAACATATAACCTCATGACCATACTTGGTCATGCGCGAAAGTCCCATGACCTTAAAGGGGTCATGTGCAAAACCTCATGACTCGTATAAACGAAGTCATGCCTCTTAATCCTCATGACTCATAGGCGTGCCTATGAGTCAACGCTCAACATACCAATCAAATTCAAACATAAACAACTATGACTCATAACCCAGAGTCATGTGAAACCCTATGACTCGTACCTGAGTCATAGTGCGAAAACATATCATCGTATGACTCAACTGAGTCATGTGAAAAACCTTTTAACAAATGAAACCATTACAAACCATATCGGGTTTGTAATACTAGCTCCCCTCTCCCTAAATCCTCAGTCCCTTGAGGATTCGTGATGGTACTCTTCATAGTACACATCTTTTCTTATGTTTCTGCGGATGTGTGCCATATCACCCGCAATCCTGCTGAACCTTTTTTCTTCCTCCTTCCTCGCATAGCGTTATCTTGCTAGCTCTCTTTCTAGGGCTCGGATCCTGATATTTTTGCCGGCTATCTCTCCTTTTAATCCTTTTTTATCCTCCTCCAGCTTTGCAATTTGTTCCTCCTTTTCCTCCATTTTCCTCTTCAAGGTTTCCTTCGTCTCGAAGGAATCGGTATGGGTTATCGTTGGACCATTTTCCAACTGTTCTCCACCTTTCTTGACCTTGCGCCAAGATTTTTTGCCCCCCCTTCCCTTTGTTTTCGTCCCCGAAAACCTTACTTGCTTTGTCTTTAACAAGATGTTGTTGTCGCATGGTGACTGGGGTGGTGTTCGTGGGGATGGTGACGTTGCCTCCCATGTCGTCATGGGTGGTTCTAGTGGTTGTAGGGGGGTTCTGTAGTTTTTCGGCCAATAATCGGCCCCTTCTTTTTCCGTAAAGTATACTTGGCATCCATCGTCGAAACAGCCCGTCCAGTTTCCCTGATTGTATTTTGCTTGTTTGGGTGTAATTGGCTTGGATGCGGGGAGATCGACTAGATTGATCCAATCTTTGTCGCTCATTTGTTCTTCTTCTGTGACCAGGCTTTCCTGGGTTTTTTCGGTGAAAGTGTTCGATTGCATAGTCGGCGTTGCTGAAGTTTTCTGCTGGGTACCACTCTTGGTCATGTTGTGCAGTGTAACCGGTCCACTTGGCTCGGTATTGTAGTTTTCCGTAATGTAGTCTTGAATCAACGATTTGATCGAGTTCGTATTCGTCTTCTCCTTCTATTTCAATAGGAGGAGGGGGAAGTTTCTTTTGTGAGGGTAGAGGATTGTCTGAGTAAAGTTCGAGTTTGCTGATGTGGAAGACTGGATGTTTCGTTTTCATTGAGGCTGGGAGGTCTAGCTTATAAGCTTTTTCTCCAATTTTTTCAATGATCCTATATGGTCCGATCTTTCTGTAATCCAGTTTCTTTGATGGTCTCGTGGTATGAATATCTTTTGTCATTAACCAGACTTTGTCTCCTGATTCCAGTCTCGGATCTGGTTTTCTGTGGTGATCGTTGTTTTCCCTCATTTTGTCTTGCGCCATTTGGATTTCTGTCCGGATGAGTTCGTGTAGTTTGCTGATATCCTGTTTCTCCAGTATCCCTGGTAATCCTGTGTATCCCATAGGTTCGTTAATAGGGTGATGTCCATAATTCGCATAAAAGGGTGTTGTCTTGATGACGTCTTGTCTCGTGTTATTGTATGCAAACTCTGCAAACGATAGCCATCCTTCCCAATCTTCTTGGGAGTATTCCACATATGCCCTCAGGAATTGTTCCAGTGAGGAATTTGTTCTTTCTGTTTGACCGTCCGTTTGGGGGTGGAATGCTGTGCTGATTTTCCTGGTTATGTCCAATCCTTTGGTCATCTCTTTCCATAGGTCTGATGTGAATATTGATCCCCTGTCGCTAATGATGTCTTTCGGTAATCCATGCAATTTGAAAATATTTTTCATAAATAGTTGCGTGAATTCTCCTGTTTTCATATCCTTTCGACAGGGTATGAAATGAGCCATCTTGGTCAGGCGATCCACAACGACCCATATGGCGTCATAGTTGTTCGATAGTGGCAAGTCTGTGATGAAATCCATACTGATGGATTTCCATGGTTTTTCTGGTATTTGTAATGGTTGCAATAGTCCATATGGCGCATGACGACTTGGTTTTATTCTTTGGCACGTGTCGCAGTTTTTGACATATCGCTTAATGTCTTGGCGCATGCCTGGCCAGTAGTATGTTCGTTGTGTTAGTTCCAGTGTTCTTGGCTGTTCTACCATGTCCGTTTTGTGGTGTGTCGTGATTTCTTCTGATTGCTTCGGTTCTTGTTGGTTCATCTTCTGGTAACCAGATTTTTCCTTCATACCACATATATCCTTCTTTCCAGTCGCATGATCCTAAGGCCACTTTCTGGTATTCTTTATCCTTTCTTTCTATGGCTTTTCGAATATCCTGGAGCAATACATCTCGTGATGTTTTTTCTTTGATATTCTTTGCAGTTCTTTAAGTTCTTCTCCTCTTAAGGGGTAGAGTTTCATGAACGGTGGCAGTGCTTCCATTTCTATCTTGTGGTCTGCTGCCCGGTGCGGTGGTAGTTCTGTCCTTTCTTTTTCTTCAAATATGTCTAAGAAGTTGTGATACTCCTTAGGCACTATTTGTTTCAAAGTTTCTTTTTTGGTTAAAGTGGTGTTGAGGTATGTGGTTTTGATGTTTTTTGTATCTTTGTTGGTTAGAATGGTGTTGAGGTATGTGGTTTTGATGTTTTTTGTCTTATCGTCCNCCGGTCCATCTTTTCCTGAGGACGTCGTCATCCTTTTTATGGGTTTCGTTCGGTTGTCCCCAGGACCATCTATTCTTGGGGACTTTCGTCGTTTAAAGTCTCTTCTTCCTCTTTTTCCACTTCCATTTTTCGGATCTTTGGTCCATTGGTATTGGCTTTTTTGACTCGACAGTCTTTGGCCATATGTCCTTTCCTTCCACACTGATAGCACAATCCTTATTTCATGCGTTTTCTGTATTCTTCTTGGGGTAGCCTTTGGTATCTCCTTCGATTCGTAGCGTCCAGGTCCATAGGATCTCCTCGTGGAGGTTCCTTTGGTATGGTTTTAAACGTGCCATTGTCGTTTCGCTGAGTGCTAGGTGTTTTGTTGTCTTGGGCCCCCTTCTGAATATGCTTTACCATAGCTAGTTTAGTTTCTTTGGTGATTGCCCATCGTGCCAGTTGTTCTGTGCTTCGGAATACAGTAGTATCCATTCCCCAGGCAGTGGATAGTGTTGTGTCCATTCCTGCTAGCAGCCATTCTCCCTCCGTTGCTTCATCTAGTTCGGCCTCGGTAGCTGTCATTCTGAAACTGTTCCAATATTCTGTTACTGACTTGGTTCCTTGTCTCAGTTTCTTAAGTTTCATCCGAGCTTCTCCTCTGGCATCGATGGCTCCAAATTGTTCCCTGAGGGATGTCTGAAAGAGTTCCCAAGATGCGCCCCATGGTTGCACTATACTTCCTTCCGCATAAGGTGTAATCCAAATGGCTGCATCTCCCCGTAGCAGGCTTGTCGCGTATACTATCTTGTCGGTATCATGATCGTCATGCCATCCTATAGCTTGAAAGTATACTCTTAGTTTGGCTAGCCATGTCCGTAGCTGGCTTCGGTCTCCTCCGAAGGTTTCTGGTTTCTCTGTCTTAGGTCTCCTCTCTGATTGTAGTCCTGCTAGGATTTGTGTTAATTGTTCTGCTGTTAGTACCACCGGTAGTCCCGGGTTCTGTTCCTCCTCTCCTCCTGGTGGGGGGGGGTTCATCTGTTCGTCTTGTGCTGCTTCAGCCATTGTTGTTGTTGGGTGTTGCTAATTGAGACGCAACCAAATGTTACGATCCGCTATATGATCTCTCCTATTTATATCTTGCAACAGGCAACGAGTCTGTAGTTAGTCTTTTGTTAAGGTAATACTTACCTCCTATTGTATTCTTCGTTCTTCGAGAATTCTTAATGCTTGTTCTTTACACTACGTCTTAGATATTGACCGTTGTCAATACTAAGTCCTTATAGTGTTAACTAGTATTAATCTCGTTCTTCTTCGTAGTTGTTGATCTTAGAGGTAAAGAGCGTAAAGGTGTTTTATTGATAACTTATAAGATAGGAAATAACTTAGGTGGTTGCGTGAAGAACTAACTGTCAGGTCCTACCGACCTCCTTATATAGTTCTTCCAGCAACCCGCTTACAAATCAAATGAGTCACAACTGTGACTCATACACTCGCGTAACATATAACCTCATGACCATACTTGGTCATGCGCGAAAGTCCCATGACCTTAAAGGGGTCATGTGCAAAACCTCATGACTCGTATAAACGAAGTCATGCCTCTTAATCCTCATGACTCATAGGCGATACCTATGAGTCAACGCTCAACATACCAATCAAATTCAAACATAAACAACTATGACTCACAACTGTGAGTCATGTGAAACCCTATGACTCGTACCTGAGTCATAGTGCGAAAACATATCATCGTATGACTCAACTGAGTCATGTGAAAAACCTTTTAACAAATGAAACCATTACAAACCATATCGGGTTTGTAATACTGTTGCATCCTGAGGACATCTGGTCCTAAGTGCATACATCATGATTACATTTAATAAAAAGCAACTACATCATGATAACATCTGAAGAGATAGCCTAAAATTCAAAACTTGTAATACTAGCATACCAGCAGTGTGACCCATATATAGGACTTAGGCTACAAAGTTTCTTTTTTTCAAACCACTTCAATTTTATCAATTCTATATAAATTTACAACTAATATACAAGAGCAAAACTGATTTAGCATGAGTATTCCTTTAACAGATGAGTAATAGTTTCATGATAGCCTGTAATTCTATGGGGACTGATATCAGTATAATGCAGGAGGCATCATTGGAAGGCTGATGTCCAGAAAATTTAGGAACATATCTGACAAGTATAATCAGGCATCAGCTGTTGAGATATCTGTCTTCAAAGTCAGTAGAAATTCAACAGTAAAGACTATTTCTATAGCAGACTGTAACTTCAGGGAGAACAGTGCTAGCAAGATATAGATAGGGTTGTTGGAATGCTGGTATTGAGGAGATTGAAGATTATCTTATGATGTAATGTCCAGACATCAGAATGTGATAATATCTATCTTTCAAGTCAATAGCTTTTTACCAGTTTAGACTATTTCTATAGTAGGCTATAACCTTATAGAGAATGGTGTCAGCCAGACATAAGTATATTCATTGGAAGGGAGGTGTCAAGAGGATTGAGGACTATATTGCAATGTCACATCTGAATGTCAGGACATCACAGTATCTGTCTTTCAACTCAGTAGCTTTTTACCAGTAAAAACCATTTCCATAGTAGGCTGTAACTTCATGGAAACTGCTACTAGCTGGATGCAGGAGTTATCACTGGAAGGCTGATATCAAGAGAATCCAGGAACATATCTGACAGGTACATTCAGACATCAGGGCATTGAGTTATCTGTCTTTAAAGCTAGGGAAAATTCACTAAGAAAGACCATTTCTATAGTAGACTGTAACTTTGTGGAGAACATCAGCAAAAATATTATCTTGTGCCCAATGTATCCTGTGCATCTGATGCACAGGGTGCCTGTTATAATAACCGTTAACCAGGATATGGTATTGAACTGATGTCATGTCCTGATGTTGAGTCATGCACTTGGTGCATCCTGACAGTATCCAGACATAAACTCCTATGCCAGGAGCATCCTGACAATGTCTGATTCTGTGCTCTTGCATCCTAACAACATCTAATCCTCAGGTATTGGATCCTAACAATGTCTGATTCTTGGGTATTACATCCTAACAATGTCTGATTCTTGGGTATTGCATCCGAATACTATCTGATCCTAACCTATTGCATTCTGACAGTACTTGATCCTAAGCTCTTAAATTGTAGTTATGCCTAATTCTGGTATCTTTCACCCTGACATCGCATCCTTGCCTTTGTGCATCAGGATTCTACAATACTCATGATGTGCAACATGGCACTACCTATCATCAGACTTTTCCATCCAGATTCTTTCTACATGATGCTCCTCTTGTCTAGATCCCCACCTGCATATACTATGCATCCAGATTTCACCTTGACCATGACATCTCATTTTGATGCTGCTACTTCATGACTGGATCTCCTCAGGGTGCCTTCCGAAATATGGTGAATTACCCCTGATGCTGTCTGCATGTTGCATTCAGTGATGCCCAATCTTCCCAACTTCCTCCTGGTATCTGATATACTACATTGTGATTACCATGACACCCTTCCGATGGTTGCCTTTCATAGATTCTATGATGATATAACAGGGTTGTCCTAAGGGAAGATGGATCCCAAGTTCGCAACCGTACTGAAGTGGCTCAAAGATCAAAAGCAATAATTGACAGTAGAGTAAAGAAGAATCAAAACATTAGAACTTAATATCATTAAGCCACAACTTTACTCAGTAAGTTTCTTGAGAGGTAGTTGATTGCCAGAGTAGAGTGGGACTAGAATCTAGTTTAAGTAGAATATCATATACTGCCAGTTTCCAACCATTATTACAAACCAAGCATGGTTTATAATGGTGTCACATGACATATAATTGTATATCATAGTATTTCATTTGTTAAAGGTTTTCGCACATGACTTAGTTGAGTCATATGATATTACGTTTCACACTATAACTCACATTCGAGTCATAGGGTCTCACATGATTGACAGTTGTGAGTCATAGTTACTTATGTTTGAATTTGATTGGTATGTTGAGCTTTGACTCATAGGTGTGCCGATGAGTCATGAGGATTAAGAGACATGACTTTATTTATATGAGTCATGAGGTTTTGCACATGACCTCTTGAAGGTCATGGGACTTTCGCGCATGACCAAGTATAGTCATGAGATTAAATGTTACGTGAGTGTATGAGTCACAGTTGTGACTCATTTGATGTGTAAGCAGGTTGTTGGAAGAACTATATAAGGAGGTCAATAGGACCTGATAGTTAGTTCTTCACGCAACCACCTAAGTTATTTCCTATCTATTATATTATGAATAAGACACTATTATGCTCTTTATATACAGACCAAACAACCAAGAGAGAAGGACCAAGACTAAATACGAGTTGGCACTATAAGGACTTAGTATCAACAAAGGTTGATATCTAAGATGTAGTGTAAGATAACAAGTATTAAGGATTCTCGAAGGAAGGAGAATACAATAGAAGGCAAGTAAGATTACTTCCAAAGAAAGCTAACTACAGACTTGTTGCCTGTTGCAAGATATAAGATAGGAGAGATCTTATAGCTGATCGTAACATTTGGTTGCATCCCTAAGCAATACCCAACTACAATACGGATTTCAGATACAACGATCAGTCCTTAGAACTCCTAGAGGTTGCACAAGAACTTGCAAGGACAGCCTCGGAAAGAGGGAGAACACCAAGTCCAGTTTCATCAGAAGAAAGATCACAACCTAACGAATCATCAAGTGAGGAAGAAGAAAGAGAAGAAAGAATGTCAGGTACAGGACAAGCCTCGGGACAGGCGGCAAACCCACCCCTGGCAGGACAAGAACCACTTGGACAACTAGCCCAGATACTACAAACAATGAACAGTCCTAAGCCGAAGGTTAAACCACCAAGTACCTACACAGGAGAATGACAAGAGCTTAGGAACTGGCTAGTGGAATTACAAATCTACATCCAAGCAGTGGAATGGGCACAAGAACACGATGAAGAGAAGGGCACCTACATATCCAGTCTATTAAGGAAAGAGGCAAGTGCATCGCTCACACCCTATATGGAAGGAATAAGGACAAAAACCTGGAACAACTGGGAAGAATTTAAGGAGGCAATCAAAACCCAATTTGGGGAAATTGACCTAAGGGGGACGGCAAGGATATGGCTCAAGACCATGACTCAAGGAACACAGACCATGACGGAATACTGGAAAAAATTCAAACTGGTACTAACAGAGGTAGAATTAGATGACACAATGGCAGGAAAATGGCTATATGTGGGCATGAGCTCAAAATTGCAAGAAGAATTTGACCACTATGATCAGACAGTCATGGCAGTGGAACAACTAGCAGTATGGGCTATGAATAAAGAAGTCTGACTGGGCACACTCAAACACCTACGCCAGACAAAGAAAGCCAAGATGGAGACATACGACACCCCAAGAAACCATGATGGGACCTTTAGGGTGACACCCAAAGAAATCCCAAGAAGGGACTCGATAGATCTGGACACTACAAAGTGAAGAAGGTATCAAAGAATACCCCAGGACGAATGGAAGAAATGCAGGAAAGAAGGATTGTGCTACCAATGCGGAAGGAAGGGGCACCTGGCAAAAAACTGTCAAGTCAAGAATACCAACAGTAATGGACCAAAGATCCAAAAACTGGACGTGGAAAAGGAGGGAGAAGAGGCTTTAAATGATGAAAGTCGTCAGGAATAGGTGGTCCTGGGGATAACAGAATGAAACCCATCAAAAGAAGGAAGACATCCTCAGGAAATGAGGGGCTAGGGGATGACAAGACAGAAATCATCAAGATCACACACCTCAACACCACAATAACAGACAAAGAACTGAGGAACCTCGAATCAGACCACATCATGGTCAAAGTACAACTCTACAACAAGCAACAACAAATACCGATAAATGCAATGATCAACTCAGGAGCAACCGAAGATTTTATAGATCGCAACTTCGCTATAAATCATCAGTTACCCCTAACAAAAATCAAAAAACTGAGAGATATATATATGGTAGATGGAACTGTATTGGATGTAGGGCCAAACACCCATATCACAGAAATCCCTATGGACATCGGAAACTACAAAGAGAAAGCAACTTTCCTAGTGGTAAAACTTGTCAAGCACGAAGAAATCCTTGGCATGACATGGCTGAAAGATCACAATCTAAGGATCGACTAGAGAAAAGAAGAAATCACCATCAATAGTGACAGATGTAAGGCAGTATGCCTTGATGCCTCCCCAATGGTGTATGCAGTACCAGAAAAGGAAGCAATTCAGGAGAATCTGAAAAGCTGGATTCTAAGACTCAGCACTCAAAATGGACCATATCAAGAAATAACAGTCAAAAGACTGAGAGAGGACGTGAAGATACCTATGAAAGGTTTGCGAAAGGCTGCAGGAAGTGACCTGTTCAGCATAGAAGGAGCCATGGTCCCAGCAAGAGGACAAAAGCTCATCGGAACAGGAATTTTAATGGGACTTCCAGAGAACACCTATGCCCGCATTGTACTCAGAAGTGGTTTGGCAAGCAGAAATGGCCTTACCATTAATGCTGGAGTCATAGATACGGACTATACAGGAGAGATCCGGGTCCTATTGGCAAAACTGTCAGAAGTGGATTACAAGGTCCACAAAGGGGATAGAATTGCCCAGATAATTATTGAGAAAATAGTCTCAACACCCTTCAAGCAGGTACAACAACTTCAACCCACAAAAAGGGGCAACCAAGGATTCGGCAGCACAGAGCACCAAGAGAAAACGAGTCAAGACAAGAAAAAGCTATCAATAGCTTTTATCTCAGCACAAGCACTCGGCAGGATGCACAAAAGAGGAGAAATCACTGGAATCCTGAAATGGGATGATGCAAGACTCATGCTAGCGGCCACAAAAATCAGCACTGAGTTAGCCTTGCAGAAGAAAGGAAAGGGCAGAAAAGAAATGTTAAGACAAATAGTGCCTAAAGAGTATCACAACTTCTTAGATATATATTTGAAGAAAAAGAAAGGACTGAACTATCACCGCATCGGGTGGCAGACCATAAGATAGAAATGGAAGTACAGTTATCATTCATGAAGCTCTACCCCTTGAGAGGGGAAGAACTTAAACAACTCGGAGAATACCTGAAAAAGAACCTAGAAAGATGATGGATAAGACCTTCATCCTCATCAGCAGGAGCACCCATACTCTTCGTCAAGAAAAAGGACAGGGGCTTAAGGCTCTGGGTGGACTACAGGGCCTAAACACAGTATCAAAAAAGGACTGATATCCATTAGCATTGATAAGTGAAGCTTTGGATTGACTGCAAACAGTGAAATACTTCACCAAACTTGACATCAAGGATGCATATCAACACATACAAATTGCCACATGAGACGAGTGGAAGACAGCATTCAGAACACAATATGGACTATATAAATATATGGTCATGCCATTAGGATTAGCCAATGCACCAGCAACTTTCCAATGATGGGTCAACAATGCACTCAGCAAATACTTGGATGTCAACTGCATAGCTTACCTGGATAAACTATTGGTATATTCGGATACCATGGAACAACACCAAAGGGACGTAGCCATGATATTAGCAAAGCTAGAGGAAATTGGAGTCCACCTGAAACCTACAAAATGTGAATTCCATAAAAAAGAAACCAAATACCTAGGATTCATCATCAACTCTGAAGGAGTACGAATGGACCCTACCAAAACAGATGCCATAAAAGGATGGACAACACCAGAGAAAGTCAAAGACATCCAAAGCTTTGTGGGATTCTGCAACTTCTACCAACACTTCATAGAAGGATTCAGCAGAATAGCAAAGCCACTGTACAACAGGACAAAAAAGAACCAGAAGTGGGGATGGGGAGTGCTGGAGCAAAGGGCCTTTGAAGGTCTTAAGGAAAGACTTACCACAACTCTAATACTAAGACACTTCGACCCGGAGGCACCTATTATGATCAAAACAGATGCATCTAATTATGTCTGCTCTGGAATAATATCACAACAAGATAAGGAGAGACTGTGGAAACCGATAGCCTACCAGTCAAAAACAATGACCAAGGCAGAATGCAACTATGACATACACGATAAGGAACTCCTTGCAATCATGCAAGCCCTCAAGGAATGGAGGAAATATGCACAAGGAAACCCTCACACAGTCAAGATTCTTACAGACCACAAGAACCTTGTCCCATTCACAACTACCAAGGCCCTGAATGGAAGACAAATACGATGGAGCGAGGAGCTCAGTCAATACAATATCAAAATTGAATATTGACCAAGCAAGGAAGGGGCAAAACCAGATGCCCTCACAAGAAGAACAAATGACATACCAACAGAAGGAGACGATTGCATTACGCAAAGACAAAGAATTCTATTATCTAAAGAACAATTCTTCAAGGATGAAGGATATGCATTGAGTTCAGAAGAAATCAACACTATGGAACTATGGATGATAGAAGACCAAGGAACTGAAAAGAATATCAAGGAAAAAATATCATAAGATGTATTGCTTCAAGATATTTGAAAAGCCATAGAAAGGGAAGATAAAGAATACCTGAAAGTGGCATTAGGATCATGCGACTGGAAAGAAGGATATATATGGTATGAGGGAAAAATCTGGTTGCCAGATGACAAACCAATAAGAACCGAAGCAATCAGAAGGAATCACAACACCCTACAAAATGGACATGGTGGAATAGCCAAGACATTGGAGTTGACACAACAAATGTACTACTGGCCAGGCATGCACCAAGACATTACGCATTATGTCAAAAACTGCGACATGTGTCAACAGATAAAACCAAGTCGTCACATGCCCTATGGACTATTGCAACCACTACAAATACCAGAAAAACCATGGGAATCTATCAGTATGGATTTCATTACAGACCTACCACTATCAAATGACTATGACACCATATGGATCATCATAGATCACCTGACTAAGATGGCTCATTTCATACCCTGTTGGAAGGATATGAAAACCAAACAATTCACACAGCTGTTTATGAAAAATGTTTTCAAACTACATAGATTACTGAAAGATATCATCAGCGATCAAGGTTCAATATTTACTTCAGACTTATGGAAAGAGATGACCAAAGGATTGGACATCATACGGAAGATAAGTACAGCATTTCACCCCCAAACAGATGGTCAAACGGAATGAACAAATGCGTCACTAGAACAATTCCTAAGGGTATATGTGGAATATTCCCAACAGGACTGGGAAGGATGTCTATCATTTGCAGAATTTGCATACAATAATACAAGACAAGATGTCATCAAGACAATACCCTTCTATGCAAACTATAGACATCACCCCATCAATGAACCTATGGGACACACTGGTTTACCAGAAATATTGGGAAAGGACGATATCAGCCAACTACACAAACTCATCCAGATGGAAATACGAATGGCACAAGACAAAATGAAGGAAAACAATGATCGACACAGAAAACCTGATCCAAGACTGGAATCAGGAGACAAAGTCTGGTTAATTATGAATGACATTCAGACCATGAGACAATTGAAGAAACTGGATTACCAAAAAATAGGACGATACAGGATCATCAAAAAGATTAGAGAGAAAGCCTATAAACTAGACCTTCCGGCCTTGATGAAAACAAAACATCCAGTCTTCCACATCAGCAAACTCAAACTCTACTCAGACAATCCTCTACCCTCACAAAAGAAACATCCCCCTCCTCCTATTGAGATAGAAGGAGAAAACGAACACGAACTAGATCAAATCATTGATGCAAGACTACACTATGGAAAACTGCAATACCAAGCCAAGTGGACTGGTTACCCCACACAATACGACTAAGAGTGGTACCCAGCCTCCAACTTCGCCAATGCCCAAAATGCAGTCTCCGCCTTCCACCAACCATATCCGCATAAGCCGGGACCCAGAAAATGAGGACCGGAGCAAAATATATTTCGAAGAAAAAAAAGACAAGCATGCGACATACCACTTCACGGCATGCATGGATGATGAATGCCCTATCCACAAAGATGTGAAAGATAGACACGACTTCTGGCCCACGGTCAGGACAGCAACTACTAGCTCGAACAGCTCCAGCAATGCCAACAGCTGGAAAAAGAACTGGGAAGCATACCCACCATTCATACCAAAAGAACCAAAACATGAAAGAATTAATGCAAAGGAGTGCATGAGAACCCGTTGCTCTTTCCATAAGAAAGGAAAAAAGAGAGTGAGATGGGGGGAAGACCAGGTTTTAGAGATGAAACCAGGGGAAAAAGAGGGGGATAAAAAGTTCGTATCGAAGGAAGACCTATGGAAAAAGATTGAACAACTACAACGAATGGTGGATGGAGCAAGAAATTCCATCAAGAGGCTAAGAGAGGAGGAAAAAGGCCTGAGACTCAGAAACAAGGCCTTAGAAAGAGAACCAGTGAGAGAAAGATACGCTAGAAAAGAGACGGAAAGAAGGATTAATGGAATTGCTCATGATATGAGTAGATTGCAAGAGAACTTAGATGGAGACGTATATTACAAAAGGTATCATTACAGATCCTCAAGGGACTGAGGAATTAGACAGAGGGGAGCTAGTATTACAAACCAAGCATGGTTTGTAATGGTTTCACATGACATACAATTGTATGTCATAGTATTTCATTTATTAAAGGTTTTTGCACATGACTTAGTTGAGTCATATGATATTATGTTTCGCACTATGACTCACATTCAAGTCATAGGGTCTCACATGATTGACAGTTGTGAGTCATAGTTCCTTATGTTTGAATTTGATTGGTATGTTGAGCTTTGACTCATAGGTGTGCCTATAAGTCATGAGGATTAAGAGACATGACTTCATTTATACGAGTCATGAGGTTTCGCACATGACCTCTTTAAGGTTATAGGACTTTTGCGCATGACCAAGTATGGTCATGAGATTATATATTACATGAGTGTATGAGTCACAGTTGTGACTCATTTCATTTGTAAGCAGGTTGCTGGAAGAACTATATAAGGAGGTCAATAGGACCTGATAGTTAGTTCATCACACAACCACCTAAGTTATTTCCTATCTATTATATTATGAATAAAACACCATTATGCTCTTTATATACAGACCAAACAACTAAGAGAGAAGGACTAAGACTAAATACGAGTTGGCACTATAAGGACTTAGTATCAACAAAGGTTGATATCTAAGATGTAGTGTAAGACAACAAGTATTAAGGATTCTCGAAGGAAGGAGAATACAATAGAAGGCAGGTAAGATTACTTCCAAAGAAAGTTAACTACAGACTCGTTGCCTGTTGCAAGATATAAGATAGGAGAGATCTTATAGCCAATCGTAACACCCATCACTACTCTAACTTAATTATGAGTACATCTGTTTCCTCCAGGCTGACCAACACTCACCACTAAGGACCTTATTCCTTTGTGGATGTTAGCCCACTCTGGCTAAATCACCTTCCAATTTTTAGTGTTTCAAGTGCTGCATCTCTAATGCGACTGCAGGTGAAACAACTCTTCATATCATTGACATGCTAGTGGCAAACTATTGTGCAACTGAGGAGATATACCACTTATGAACTCTCATACCCATATGCATTTCATCTATGCAAGCCTTTAGTAGACATAGCTCTCACAATCAAGCTGAACCTTCTACTTCATTCCAAACAGGTCTTTGCCTGATAGGAAAGTCTACTTGGCTCCCCCAGTGGGGTACCTTGGTGATTGGCCTAGTGAGCACTCCCCACAGTCAACTCCCTGAAAGTACCCCTACTATGATAAGAATCATGCTTTTAGAGTTCTCAATAGTTTTCCAGTGATTGAGCACAAGTTGTGTCTATGTGCGATTCACCTGCCCGGAGATGCCTCAACATCTTCCAGGCCACTCCATGACTAGCTGGGAGGCTCTGGAATACCCTTCCAGTATTACCTGAGTAACTCCTTCAGTTCTTGTCCGCCTTACACATATTTGATCCCAGAAGATAGCTCTCCTGGAGCACATCCTATGCCCTCTCATATAACCTATGGACAGCGACAACCTATATGGTGTTACAACAGTGCCTCCACTTAATTCCTTTTAGAAGGAAAGGAGCAACTCAACAACTATAAGCCCATGACATGCGATCCTTACACTAGTGCCACAGGGGGGTGTTAGGAATACCTCTGTAAAATCCTGTGGCATTCAGAGCCCTTTAACTCCTGTTATAGTCCCCCAAAGCCTACCAGGTTTGTAACCTTTAGATTTTACCGGAGTGCCCAATCCTTATAGGATCACCCCCTGCCCCAAGTAAGTACCTCTATGTGCTAGGTAGGGTAACTTGGGTACCATGTCAGGGTAACTCAGACCTCATTGGCAGGGTAACCCAGTCCTCATGTCAGGGTAACTCAGGCCTCATTACACAAGCCTTTCCTTCACCTGCCTTTAATACAACAATTTTATAGCATGTGTAGTTGTCCATTCTAGTGAACCAAACTACCCTTGACTATTGACCTCAGGGTCTCTGATATCGGTGTAAGAATAGTTTACTGTAAGACACTCTCTGGTGGGTCATTACACAATGTCCTGAAAAAGCTCAGCTTGTCTTTACTGATTTGACAACTGTAATTGTTCCTGAGCAGTATGAAATTACTGACTGATATCCCAGAGGATATACAGTTCAATATACTTGCTTGTAAAGGTTGTAAAGCTAATATCCTCCTCATGGACATTCACAATCTCAGCAAACTCTGCATCACCAGAAAACAATTGCATAAGTACTCTTAAGTCCATAATAATCAATTCTCAACATGCTGGAGGAACTTCAATGGGCGAGGCTTCAAGTAAGAGTGGTACAGGTTCCTACTCAAAACCCATAGATCTGCAATAATGTTTGCTCATAGACTTTGAACAGCATATTGCTGTGCCACAGAATCAGTAAAACCAACATCAGAAGACAATTCTTTCCACCTGATGCTTCTAGTATGAGACAAGTAACTTGTACTCAAATATGTCAACATAGGAAGGCTTTGTGGCAACAAGTTCAAGAGAGTTAAGTGAAGAAGTCACTTAATCATATGCTATTATGGGGATGGCCTAAAGGAAGATGGATCTCAAGTTCACAACTGCACTGAAGTGACTTAAGATCAAAAGTGATAATTAACATTAGTGTAAAAAGAATCAAAACAGTAAAACTGAATATCATTAAGCTATAGCATTACTCAGTAAGTTTCTCCAGAGGTAGTTGATTGCCAAAGTAGGGTGTGACTCACATCTGGTTTAAGTAGAATATCATATACTGCCAGTTCCTATCCATAACTACTCCAACTGAATCATGAGCATACCTGTCTCCCCTGGACTGATACATACCATCAAGGACATTATTCCTTTCTAAATGTTGGCCTGCTCAGGCTGAATCTTCTTCCAATATAAAGTGCTTCAAGAGCTGCATCTCCAATGCAACTACAGGAGAAAAACTCTTCATACTATTGATATGCTAGTGGCAAACTATCATGCTGAGAAGATATACCATTAATGAACTCTAATACCCCTGTGTATTTCATCTATGCAAGCCTTTAGTAGATTTAGCTCTCAAGATTGAGCTGAACTTTCTACTTTATTTTATTCAGGCCTTCACCTGATAGGAAAGTCTACTCAGCTCCCTCAGTAGGACATCTTTGTGATTTACTTGATAGGTACTACTCACAGTCAAATCCCCAAAAGTACCTCTACCATGATTAGAATCATGCTTTTAGAGTTCTGAAACAACCCCAATAGTTTTACAGTAATTCAGCACAAGTTGTGTCTATATGCATTTTACCCACCTTGAGATGCTGCAATATCTTCTGGGCCACACTAGGACTACCTGGGAGGCTCTGGACTACCCCTTCAGTATTACCTTAGTAGCTCCTTCAGTCCTTATCCAGTTTATACATATCTGGTAAAAGAAGATAGCCCTTCTTCAGGAGCACACCCTATCCCCTCTCATATATCCTATAGACAGCATCCAGTTGGACAGACAGTAACAACCTATACAGTATTACAAAAGTACCTCTACTGAATTCCTTTTGTTAGGGAGGCAGCAACTCAACAACTATAAGCCCAGGCTGTGCAACCCTTATCCTGGAACTGTAGGGGGGGTGTTAGAAATACATCTGTAAAATCTTGGAGTATTTGGAGCCCTGTAGCTCCTCCTATACCCCCCCAATAGGTACCAGGTTTAGAGTCTTTGGATTTTACTGGAGTGCCCAACACATATGGCATTACCCTCTGCCTCAAGTAAATACCTTTATATGTTAGGTAGGGTAACTTAGTCCCCATGTTCAGGTAGCTCAGATCTTATGTCAGTGTAACTTGGACCTCATATTAGGGTAACCCAGGCCTCATTACATGCATCTTTTCTGAGCCTGCCTTGCCAGCTTTGCCTTTAATACTAGCACCTTATAGCGTCCTAATTTGTCCACTGTAGTGAATGCAACTATCCTTACCCATCAACCTCATGGTCTCTGGTGTGAGTGTAAGAGTAGTCTACTCTAAGACAGGCTCTGGTAGGTTATTACAGGCACCCCCATTACAGTATATTGTTAAATGACTTCCTTGCTTAACTCTCTTAAACCTTTTACCACAAAACTTTGTTACATTGACATATTCAAGTACAAGTCAGTTTGGTACAAGAAGCATTGGGTAAAAAGCATTATATCTTCTGAAGTTAGTTTTACTGACCCAGTGGCACAAGAACATGCCAACTAAACCCTACGAGCAAACATTATCACAGATCTATAGGGCTTGGAGTGGGAACATATACTACTCTTACTTGAAGCTGCTCCTATCGCAGTTCCTCAGTCATGTCAATAACTATTTGTTGTAGACCCAAGGACTCTCACGTGATCTTTTTCTCATGATGCTGAGTTTGCCAAGATAGTAAGGGCTGACAAGGAGGCTATCAGCTTTGTAGACTTTACATGCAAGTATATTATGCCATATATCCTTCAGGAAATTGGTCATCAATTTCATGCAGCTCAGGAACAGTTACACTTCTGGAATGAGTAGACATAAGCTGAGTTCTATCAGGATATAGTGAAGATAGTATGGAGTGTGACATTGGATCAACAGGTTGCCTTTTACAAGCATGTCGAAACTACCAATATGCTAACTACCAGAATTTGAGCTTTAGAGAAAGCAATCCAAGGAGGATATGCTATAGACACTAACAATGATGCAATTATGACAGGTGCCTTCCTCTTCCATTACTACATACTGAAAGGTGCACTGCTAACTTTGCTCAGAAGCTGCATGAAATGTTGGAGAAAGTAAAGGAAAAGCCATTTCTCACCATCTTAGAGATACAAGAAAGTAGTAATGACTGGGGAGAGCAGTTCTCTCGAGAAGCCTTACAGGCTTTGTTCTATTCTACTCCATGGGCATGAAGGCGTATAGATAATAGTCCCTCTAGGGTACTGGCCTCTACTATTATATGAAGGTAAAGAGTACAAAGAAGGACAAGGCAGACACTACTAGGGGAGATATCAATGACTCTTTTAGGAGTCAGAAATACCCCTACAGGTGCTATTAGACCTCCCATAGCAGAAAGACCTTTTGGTAGTGTAATGCTGATCTCTACAGGGCAGGCACCACAGATACTGACTAAAAATACTCCTGTGGTCATTCTGCTAGCTCCAGGACTTAAGCCTTTGGGTAGTAGTTATGGTTTTCTCAAGGTCACGGGCCTTTGGGTGCATACACTAGTGAATGATTGTTCTCCTACTTGTTAGGTTAAGGGAGAGTCAATTTTCAATAGACATCATCACCATGTTGCTTGGTATATCAAATCTGCTGCCAATGTGGTTAGGTAAATACTAGGAGAAGGCACAGCAAAAGGAAAGAAAAGTTGAAGTTGAACAAACCCCTTGTAATTTCTATAGTTTAATTCATTACCAAGGACTCCTACTCATACTGGAAACATGTTTGGAATACCAATAGTTCCAGTGCAAACCTGGGCAAGCAATGAGAACTCTGTATTAACTGAATAGTACTCACTTACCCCCTCCAATACTACACCTAGTACTACCATCTAGCTGTCATTCCTACTTTAGTGGACTGGGTAGTTCAGAGGAATCATTTGATGAATATAATACTCCTGGATGAAGTAGAGGTAACAGACCTCCCACAGGTGGAAATACTAGAGTTAGAGGAGATCTAGATTGTTCAGATTCCTCTACCAGCTTAGATGATAATGGTGACTCTCTCCCAGATCTTGAGCAGTTCCTTTATCGAAGTAAGTCAAACTGGAATGACTCAAAGAACAGATGTTATGACTGCAAAACTCATAACATCAGTAAAAGAAAATCCAGCATCTGATGCATGGGCATTGCATCCTGACACAAGCTACATTTCTTGTACTCTTGGTACACCTGATATATCTTCAATTTGGATGTGCCGCTACATTGCACGTGGTGCATCTAGAGTTTGTGTACGACACTCGATTGCATCCTGAGTTTGGAAGCTACACTCAGTTGTACCTAGTACATCTTGAGTTCTGAAGGGATGCTTAGTTGCCTCCTGAGTTTAGATTGGAGACTCAGTTGCATCCTGAGTTTAGAAGCCATATTCAGTTGTGCCTAGTGGATCCTGAGTTCTGCAGGATACTTAGTTGCCTCCTGAGTTTGGATGGGACACTCGGTTACATTGTGAGTTTGGAAGCCACACTCAGTTGTGCCTAGTGCATTCTGAGTTCTGCAGAGATGCTCAGTTGCCTCCTGAGTTTGGATTGGATATGAGGTTGCAGCCAGCAACATATTAGCCACTTACTGTATTAGCCACTTACTGTGAAGGCTAAACTAAATGAGGCATAAAAAAAAAAAAGACTCAAATAGCATATTATCTCATCAAATTGGGTAGAGCCTGGGCAAGGTTTGATCACCCAAGCACATAATTAATAGTAGGTTAACAAAAGCTAAGGCTGCATAATAGGTGTTAACATGATCTCCTTTACTCTTTTTTGTTAAATAGTAGGCTCTATAGGGATTAGTTGTCTTGAAATAAAGATTAGAACCAGGTATAGAGATACTCAATTTGATGAAATAATATGGTATACTGATATCCAAGTCTATTTCATTCTCATAACTCTGAAGGGAGTAAATATGACAGTTGCATTCATTGTAAAAATGAGTGATATTTGTGACATCTTAAGTAACACAGTGTGTTGTTATTTTTTCATACACACATTTTTTGATTATCTTTTTTAGTTATATTCAACAACTACATCTACTATTAATGGATCCTGCAGACTCTAATTGAGTAACATCAAAGACCAATATCTTGATACCCTGATACCCTGATGCAATAACAGATATCTTGATGTCCAGATATTTGCTCATACCCATCAGACATGTTCCTGAATCCCCTTGATGACAGATTTCCAACTTGAATACTGCCTCCCATATCCTCCTGGTGTCAGTCTCTGCCAAGCTACTGGCTACTATGCAAATATTCTTTGCTGGCGAATTTCTGCTAACTTTGAAGACAGGTATCTTGATGCCTAGATGTTCCCTCATGCCCTTCAGACATGGTTCTGATTCCCCTCAATGCCCACTTTCCAATGACACCTCCTACATCCTTGTAGCATCAGTCCTTGCCAAGTTACAGGCTACTATAAAAATGGACTTTACTGGTAGATTTCTGCTAAGGTTGAAGACAGATATCTTGATGCCAAGATGTTTGCTCACACCTGTCAGACATGTTCCTGAATCCTCTTGATGCCAGCTGTCCAGCACTATCCCCCACATCTTCCTAGCATCAGTCTCCCCTAAACTACAGACTACTATAGAAATAGGCTTTAGTGGTAAATTTCTGCTAAATTTGAAAACAGATATCTTAATGCCCAGATAGTCACTTACACCTGTCAGATATGTTCATGAATCCCCTTGATGCCAGCCACCCAATGCCACCTCCCATGGCCTGCTGGCCTCAGTCTCCACTAAGCTACTGGCTACTATGGAAATGGTCTTTACCAGTGAATTTCTGCTAACCTTGAAGACAGATATCTTGACGCCCAGACATTCGATCACACCCATCAGACAAGTTTCTGAACCCCCTTGATGACAGTTTTTCAATACCACCTCCTCTGGCCTCTTGGCATTAGTCTCTGCCAAGCTACTGGCTGCTATGAAAATGGTCTTTACTAGTGAATTTCTGCTAAGTTTGAAGACAGATATCTTGATGCCCATAAATTCACTCATGCCTGTCAGATATATTCCTGAATTCCCTTAATACTAGTTTTCTAATGCCACCTCCCACATCCTCCTGGCATCGGTCTCCACTGAGCTACAGGCTACTATGGAAATAGTCTTTATCAGTCAATTTCTACTAACTTTGAAGACAGATATCTCGACTCCCAGATGTTCACTCATGTATGTCAGATATGTTCCTGAATCCCCTCGATATCAGCTCTCCAATGACACCTCCTGTGCCCACCTGGCCTAAGTCTCTAAGAAGCTATAGCCTATTAAGTAACTAGTATTTGTCTATTAAAGGAATGCTCATGCGAAATCTATCTTCCTCATATGTACTAGTTATAAATTTATATAGAATAGATAAAATTGAAATGGTTTTACAAAAAGAAACTCTGTGACCTATGTCCTGTATATCGGTCACATTGCTGTATGCTAATATCAGGAGTTTTGAATTTTAAACTCTCTTGTCAGATGTTATAATGTACTCACTTAAGACCAGACACCCTTGGAATGCAACAGTTGAGGACTAAATATTGTCAGGATGCAACCATGAAGTGCCAGGTATTGTTGGGCTACACCAGGCATAGAGGTCCATGTCCAGATTCTGTCCAGAGGTACTAGGCACATGACTCAATATCAGGATGCAATATTGCTTTGATGTTGCATCCTAGTTAACAGTTATCATTATGTGTACCCTGTGCATCAGATGCAGGGGATGCACCTGCCACAAGATATTATTTTTGCTGATGAAGTTGGTCAAATTCTTAGTGTCATGTAAGATAGAAAGCAAGACAGCTTCCAAGGTAAAGCTTAAGAAACTTGAGAAGTTGAGTGATGTTAAGGCTTTTACCAAGGATGTCAATGATACTCTGAGGTTTCTTATTGATGTAGAAATGAAGTTTAATTATTTCATTAACTTTGTCACAGAAGACATGGATAAGATTAACTTGATTATCTCTCTTTTGGAAGGATCTGGCAAAAGATGGTATATGGGTCTCTACCATTATATTAATGAGGAGGTGTTATGATTAGCTATATGATCTCCTCCTAGCTTATATCTTAGCAACAGGTAACAAGTCTGTAGTTAGCTTTCATTGAAAGTAATCTTACTTATCTTCTATTGTATTCTCCTTCCTTCAAGAATTCTAACACTTGTTGTCTTACGCTATATCTTAGATATTGACCATTGCTAATGCTAAGTCCTTATAGTGGCAACTAGTATCAGTCTTGTATCTTCTTCATGATCATTGTTCTTGTATGTAAAGAGCAAAAAGGTGTTTTATTGGTAACTTATAAGATAGGAAATAACTTAGGTGATTGCATGAAGAACTAACTATCAGGTCCTATCGACCTCCTTATATAGTTCTTCCAGCAACCTGCTTACAAATCAAATGAGTCACAACTGTGACTCA
>ML120543.1:0-32305 GCA_003788595.2 Choiromyces venosus 120613-1 | reverse complement strand
ACCTGATAGTTAGTTCATCACACAACCACCTAAGTTATTTCCTATCTATTATATTATGAATAAAACACCATTATGCTCTTTATATACAGACCAAACAACTAAGAGAGAAGGACTAAGACTAAATACGAGTTGGCACTATAAGGACTTAGTATCAACAAAGGTTGATATCTAAGATGTAGTGTAAGACAACAAGTATTAAGGATTCTCGAAGGAAGGAGAATACAATAGAAGGCAGGTAAGATTACTTCCAAAGAAAGTTAACTACAGACTCGTTGCCTGTTGCAAGATATAAGATAGGAGAGATCTTATAGCCAATCGTAACACCCATCACTACTCTAACTTAATTATGAGTACATCTGTTTCCTCCAGGCTGACCAACACTCACCACTAAGGACCTTATTCCTTTGTGGATGTTAGCCCACTCTGGCTAAATCACCTTCCAATTTTTAGTGTTTCAAGTGCTGCATCTCTAATGCGACTGCAGGTGAAACAACTCTTCATATCATTGACATGCTAGTGGCAAACTATTGTGCAACTGAGGAGATATACCACTTATGAACTCTCATACCCATATGCATTTCATCTATGCAAGCCTTTAGTAGACATAGCTCTCACAATCAAGCTGAACCTTCTACTTCATTCCAAACAGGTCTTTGCCTGATAGGAAAGTCTACTTGGCTCCCCCAGTGGGGTACCTTGGTGATTGGCCTAGTGAGCACTCCCCACAGTCAACTCCCTGAAAGTACCCCTACTATGATAAGAATCATGCTTTTAGAGTTCTCAATAGTTTTCCAGTGATTGAGCACAAGTTGTGTCTATGTGCGATTCACCTGCCCGGAGATGCCTCAACATCTTCCAGGCCACTCCATGACTAGCTGGGAGGCTCTGGAATACCCTTCCAGTATTACCTGAGTAACTCCTTCAGTTCTTGTCCGCCTTACACATATTTGATCCCAGAAGATAGCTCTCCTGGAGCACATCCTATGCCCTCTCATATAACCTATGGACAGCGACAACCTATATGGTGTTACAACAGTGCCTCCACTTAATTCCTTTTAGAAGGAAAGGAGCAACTCAACAACTATAAGCCCATGACATGCGATCCTTACACTAGTGCCACAGGGGGGTGTTAGGAATACCTCTGTAAAATCCTGTGGCATTCAGAGCCCTTTAACTCCTGTTATAGTCCCCCAAAGCCTACCAGGTTTGTAACCTTTAGATTTTACCGGAGTGCCCAATCCTTATAGGATCACCCCCTGCCCCAAGTAAGTACCTCTATGTGCTAGGTAGGGTAACTTGGGTACCATGTCAGGGTAACTCAGACCTCATTGGCAGGGTAACCCAGTCCTCATGTCAGGGTAACTCAGGCCTCATTACACAAGCCTTTCCTTCACCTGCCTTTAATACAACAATTTTATAGCATGTGTAGTTGTCCATTCTAGTGAACCAAACTACCCTTGACTATTGACCTCAGGGTCTCTGATATCGGTGTAAGAATAGTTTACTGTAAGACACTCTCTGGTGGGTCATTACACAATGTCCTGAAAAAGCTCAGCTTGTCTTTACTGATTTGACAACTGTAATTGTTCCTGAGCAGTATGAAATTACTGACTGATATCCCAGAGGATATACAGTTCAATATACTTGCTTGTAAAGGTTGTAAAGCTAATATCCTCCTCATGGACATTCACAATCTCAGCAAACTCTGCATCACCAGAAAACAATTGCATAAGTACTCTTAAGTCCATAATAATCAATTCTCAACATGCTGGAGGAACTTCAATGGGCGAGGCTTCAAGTAAGAGTGGTACAGGTTCCTACTCAAAACCCATAGATCTGCAATAATGTTTGCTCATAGACTTTGAACAGCATATTGCTGTGCCACAGAATCAGTAAAACCAACATCAGAAGACAATTCTTTCCACCTGATGCTTCTAGTATGAGACAAGTAACTTGTACTCAAATATGTCAACATAGGAAGGCTTTGTGGCAACAAGTTCAAGAGAGTTAAGTGAAGAAGTCACTTAATCATATGCTATTATGGGGATGGCCTAAAGGAAGATGGATCTCAAGTTCACAACTGCACTGAAGTGACTTAAGATCAAAAGTGATAATTAACATTAGTGTAAAAAGAATCAAAACAGTAAAACTGAATATCATTAAGCTATAGCATTACTCAGTAAGTTTCTCCAGAGGTAGTTGATTGCCAAAGTAGGGTGTGACTCACATCTGGTTTAAGTAGAATATCATATACTGCCAGTTCCTATCCATAACTACTCCAACTGAATCATGAGCATACCTGTCTCCCCTGGACTGATACATACCATCAAGGACATTATTCCTTTCTAAATGTTGGCCTGCTCAGGCTGAATCTTCTTCCAATATAAAGTGCTTCAAGAGCTGCATCTCCAATGCAACTACAGGAGAAAAACTCTTCATACTATTGATATGCTAGTGGCAAACTATCATGCTGAGAAGATATACCATTAATGAACTCTAATACCCCTGTGTATTTCATCTATGCAAGCCTTTAGTAGATTTAGCTCTCAAGATTGAGCTGAACTTTCTACTTTATTTTATTCAGGCCTTCACCTGATAGGAAAGTCTACTCAGCTCCCTCAGTAGGACATCTTTGTGATTTACTTGATAGGTACTACTCACAGTCAAATCCCCAAAAGTACCTCTACCATGATTAGAATCATGCTTTTAGAGTTCTGAAACAACCCCAATAGTTTTACAGTAATTCAGCACAAGTTGTGTCTATATGCATTTTACCCACCTTGAGATGCTGCAATATCTTCTGGGCCACACTAGGACTACCTGGGAGGCTCTGGACTACCCCTTCAGTATTACCTTAGTAGCTCCTTCAGTCCTTATCCAGTTTATACATATCTGGTAAAAGAAGATAGCCCTTCTTCAGGAGCACACCCTATCCCCTCTCATATATCCTATAGACAGCATCCAGTTGGACAGACAGTAACAACCTATACAGTATTACAAAAGTACCTCTACTGAATTCCTTTTGTTAGGGAGGCAGCAACTCAACAACTATAAGCCCAGGCTGTGCAACCCTTATCCTGGAACTGTAGGGGGGGTGTTAGAAATACATCTGTAAAATCTTGGAGTATTTGGAGCCCTGTAGCTCCTCCTATACCCCCCCAATAGGTACCAGGTTTAGAGTCTTTGGATTTTACTGGAGTGCCCAACACATATGGCATTACCCTCTGCCTCAAGTAAATACCTTTATATGTTAGGTAGGGTAACTTAGTCCCCATGTTCAGGTAGCTCAGATCTTATGTCAGTGTAACTTGGACCTCATATTAGGGTAACCCAGGCCTCATTACATGCATCTTTTCTGAGCCTGCCTTGCCAGCTTTGCCTTTAATACTAGCACCTTATAGCGTCCTAATTTGTCCACTGTAGTGAATGCAACTATCCTTACCCATCAACCTCATGGTCTCTGGTGTGAGTGTAAGAGTAGTCTACTCTAAGACAGGCTCTGGTAGGTTATTACAGGCACCCCCATTACAGTATATTGTTAAATGACTTCCTTGCTTAACTCTCTTAAACCTTTTACCACAAAACTTTGTTACATTGACATATTCAAGTACAAGTCAGTTTGGTACAAGAAGCATTGGGTAAAAAGCATTATATCTTCTGAAGTTAGTTTTACTGACCCAGTGGCACAAGAACATGCCAACTAAACCCTACGAGCAAACATTATCACAGATCTATAGGGCTTGGAGTGGGAACATATACTACTCTTACTTGAAGCTGCTCCTATCGCAGTTCCTCAGTCATGTCAATAACTATTTGTTGTAGACCCAAGGACTCTCACGTGATCTTTTTCTCATGATGCTGAGTTTGCCAAGATAGTAAGGGCTGACAAGGAGGCTATCAGCTTTGTAGACTTTACATGCAAGTATATTATGCCATATATCCTTCAGGAAATTGGTCATCAATTTCATGCAGCTCAGGAACAGTTACACTTCTGGAATGAGTAGACATAAGCTGAGTTCTATCAGGATATAGTGAAGATAGTATGGAGTGTGACATTGGATCAACAGGTTGCCTTTTACAAGCATGTCGAAACTACCAATATGCTAACTACCAGAATTTGAGCTTTAGAGAAAGCAATCCAAGGAGGATATGCTATAGACACTAACAATGATGCAATTATGACAGGTGCCTTCCTCTTCCATTACTACATACTGAAAGGTGCACTGCTAACTTTGCTCAGAAGCTGCATGAAATGTTGGAGAAAGTAAAGGAAAAGCCATTTCTCACCATCTTAGAGATACAAGAAAGTAGTAATGACTGGGGAGAGCAGTTCTCTCGAGAAGCCTTACAGGCTTTGTTCTATTCTACTCCATGGGCATGAAGGCGTATAGATAATAGTCCCTCTAGGGTACTGGCCTCTACTATTATATGAAGGTAAAGAGTACAAAGAAGGACAAGGCAGACACTACTAGGGGAGATATCAATGACTCTTTTAGGAGTCAGAAATACCCCTACAGGTGCTATTAGACCTCCCATAGCAGAAAGACCTTTTGGTAGTGTAATGCTGATCTCTACAGGGCAGGCACCACAGATACTGACTAAAAATACTCCTGTGGTCATTCTGCTAGCTCCAGGACTTAAGCCTTTGGGTAGTAGTTATGGTTTTCTCAAGGTCACGGGCCTTTGGGTGCATACACTAGTGAATGATTGTTCTCCTACTTGTTAGGTTAAGGGAGAGTCAATTTTCAATAGACATCATCACCATGTTGCTTGGTATATCAAATCTGCTGCCAATGTGGTTAGGTAAATACTAGGAGAAGGCACAGCAAAAGGAAAGAAAAGTTGAAGTTGAACAAACCCCTTGTAATTTCTATAGTTTAATTCATTACCAAGGACTCCTACTCATACTGGAAACATGTTTGGAATACCAATAGTTCCAGTGCAAACCTGGGCAAGCAATGAGAACTCTGTATTAACTGAATAGTACTCACTTACCCCCTCCAATACTACACCTAGTACTACCATCTAGCTGTCATTCCTACTTTAGTGGACTGGGTAGTTCAGAGGAATCATTTGATGAATATAATACTCCTGGATGAAGTAGAGGTAACAGACCTCCCACAGGTGGAAATACTAGAGTTAGAGGAGATCTAGATTGTTCAGATTCCTCTACCAGCTTAGATGATAATGGTGACTCTCTCCCAGATCTTGAGCAGTTCCTTTATCGAAGTAAGTCAAACTGGAATGACTCAAAGAACAGATGTTATGACTGCAAAACTCATAACATCAGTAAAAGAAAATCCAGCATCTGATGCATGGGCATTGCATCCTGACACAAGCTACATTTCTTGTACTCTTGGTACACCTGATATATCTTCAATTTGGATGTGCCGCTACATTGCACGTGGTGCATCTAGAGTTTGTGTACGACACTCGATTGCATCCTGAGTTTGGAAGCTACACTCAGTTGTACCTAGTACATCTTGAGTTCTGAAGGGATGCTTAGTTGCCTCCTGAGTTTAGATTGGAGACTCAGTTGCATCCTGAGTTTAGAAGCCATATTCAGTTGTGCCTAGTGGATCCTGAGTTCTGCAGGATACTTAGTTGCCTCCTGAGTTTGGATGGGACACTCGGTTACATTGTGAGTTTGGAAGCCACACTCAGTTGTGCCTAGTGCATTCTGAGTTCTGCAGAGATGCTCAGTTGCCTCCTGAGTTTGGATTGGATATGAGGTTGCAGCCAGCAACATATTAGCCACTTACTGTATTAGCCACTTACTGTGAAGGCTAAACTAAATGAGGCATAAAAAAAAAAAAGACTCAAATAGCATATTATCTCATCAAATTGGGTAGAGCCTGGGCAAGGTTTGATCACCCAAGCACATAATTAATAGTAGGTTAACAAAAGCTAAGGCTGCATAATAGGTGTTAACATGATCTCCTTTACTCTTTTTTGTTAAATAGTAGGCTCTATAGGGATTAGTTGTCTTGAAATAAAGATTAGAACCAGGTATAGAGATACTCAATTTGATGAAATAATATGGTATACTGATATCCAAGTCTATTTCATTCTCATAACTCTGAAGGGAGTAAATATGACAGTTGCATTCATTGTAAAAATGAGTGATATTTGTGACATCTTAAGTAACACAGTGTGTTGTTATTTTTTCATACACACATTTTTTGATTATCTTTTTTAGTTATATTCAACAACTACATCTACTATTAATGGATCCTGCAGACTCTAATTGAGTAACATCAAAGACCAATATCTTGATACCCTGATACCCTGATGCAATAACAGATATCTTGATGTCCAGATATTTGCTCATACCCATCAGACATGTTCCTGAATCCCCTTGATGACAGATTTCCAACTTGAATACTGCCTCCCATATCCTCCTGGTGTCAGTCTCTGCCAAGCTACTGGCTACTATGCAAATATTCTTTGCTGGCGAATTTCTGCTAACTTTGAAGACAGGTATCTTGATGCCTAGATGTTCCCTCATGCCCTTCAGACATGGTTCTGATTCCCCTCAATGCCCACTTTCCAATGACACCTCCTACATCCTTGTAGCATCAGTCCTTGCCAAGTTACAGGCTACTATAAAAATGGACTTTACTGGTAGATTTCTGCTAAGGTTGAAGACAGATATCTTGATGCCAAGATGTTTGCTCACACCTGTCAGACATGTTCCTGAATCCTCTTGATGCCAGCTGTCCAGCACTATCCCCCACATCTTCCTAGCATCAGTCTCCCCTAAACTACAGACTACTATAGAAATAGGCTTTAGTGGTAAATTTCTGCTAAATTTGAAAACAGATATCTTAATGCCCAGATAGTCACTTACACCTGTCAGATATGTTCATGAATCCCCTTGATGCCAGCCACCCAATGCCACCTCCCATGGCCTGCTGGCCTCAGTCTCCACTAAGCTACTGGCTACTATGGAAATGGTCTTTACCAGTGAATTTCTGCTAACCTTGAAGACAGATATCTTGACGCCCAGACATTCGATCACACCCATCAGACAAGTTTCTGAACCCCCTTGATGACAGTTTTTCAATACCACCTCCTCTGGCCTCTTGGCATTAGTCTCTGCCAAGCTACTGGCTGCTATGAAAATGGTCTTTACTAGTGAATTTCTGCTAAGTTTGAAGACAGATATCTTGATGCCCATAAATTCACTCATG
Organism: Choiromyces venosus 120613-1; assembly: GCA_003788595.2. NCBI lineage: Eukaryota > Fungi > Ascomycota > Pezizomycetes > Pezizales > Tuberaceae > Choiromyces > Choiromyces venosus. The sequence goes on along the minus strand of ML120543.1, from coordinate 25,112 downwards.
CCTGTCAGATATATTCCTGAATTCCCTTAATACTAGTTTTCTAATGCCACCTCCCACATCCTCCTGGCATCGGTCTCCACTGAGCTACAGGCTACTATGGAAATAGTCTTTATCAGTCAATTTCTACTAACTTTGAAGACAGATATCTCGACTCCCAGATGTTCACTCATGTATGTCAGATATGTTCCTGAATCCCCTCGATATCAGCTCTCCAATGACACCTCCTGTGCCCACCTGGCCTAAGTCTCTAAGAAGCTATAGCCTATTAAGTAACTAGTATTTGTCTATTAAAGGAATGCTCATGCGAAATCTATCTTCCTCATATGTACTAGTTATAAATTTATATAGAATAGATAAAATTGAAATGGTTTTACAAAAAGAAACTCTGTGACCTATGTCCTGTATATCGGTCACATTGCTGTATGCTAATATCAGGAGTTTTGAATTTTAAACTCTCTTGTCAGATGTTATAATGTACTCACTTAAGACCAGACACCCTTGGAATGCAACAGTTGAGGACTAAATATTGTCAGGATGCAACCATGAAGTGCCAGGTATTGTTGGGCTACACCAGGCATAGAGGTCCATGTCCAGATTCTGTCCAGAGGTACTAGGCACATGACTCAATATCAGGATGCAATATTGCTTTGATGTTGCATCCTAGTTAACAGTTATCATTATGTGTACCCTGTGCATCAGATGCAGGGGATGCACCTGCCACAAGATATTATTTTTGCTGATGAAGTTGGTCAAATTCTTAGTGTCATGTAAGATAGAAAGCAAGACAGCTTCCAAGGTAAAGCTTAAGAAACTTGAGAAGTTGAGTGATGTTAAGGCTTTTACCAAGGATGTCAATGATACTCTGAGGTTTCTTATTGATGTAGAAATGAAGTTTAATTATTTCATTAACTTTGTCACAGAAGACATGGATAAGATTAACTTGATTATCTCTCTTTTGGAAGGATCTGGCAAAAGATGGTATATGGGTCTCTACCATTATATTAATGAGGAGGTGTTATGATTAGCTATATGATCTCCTCCTAGCTTATATCTTAGCAACAGGTAACAAGTCTGTAGTTAGCTTTCATTGAAAGTAATCTTACTTATCTTCTATTGTATTCTCCTTCCTTCAAGAATTCTAACACTTGTTGTCTTACGCTATATCTTAGATATTGACCATTGCTAATGCTAAGTCCTTATAGTGGCAACTAGTATCAGTCTTGTATCTTCTTCATGATCATTGTTCTTGTATGTAAAGAGCAAAAAGGTGTTTTATTGGTAACTTATAAGATAGGAAATAACTTAGGTGATTGCATGAAGAACTAACTATCAGGTCCTATCGACCTCCTTATATAGTTCTTCCAGCAACCTGCTTACAAATCAAATGAGTCACAACTGTGACTCATACACTCATGTAACATATAACCTCATGACCATACTTGGTCATGCATGAAAGTCCTATGACCTTAAAGGGGTCATGTGCGAAACCTCATGACTCGTATAAACAAAGTCATGCCTCTTAATCCTTATGACTCATATGGGTACATATGAGTCAATGCTCAACATACCAATCAAATTCAAACATAAATAATTATGACTCATAACTGTGAGTCATGTGAAACTCTATGACTCATATGTGAGTCATAGTATGAAAACATACTATTGTATGACTCAACTAAGTCATGTGTAAAACCTTTAAATAAATGAAATACTATGACATACAATCGTATGTCATGTGAAACCATTACAAACCATGCCAGGATTGTAATAGGAGGCCACTCAACTCAGACAATAAACTTCATACCTGGGAAGAATTCTGTAATCACTTGGAAACCAGCTTTGGAGGCCATGCTGATAAAGACTGCTCTTTAACTAAGTAGACTTCATTGGAGATGAAGCCTAGCCATCTTATGACTAAAGTAGGATATATGGATGGATAAGTAGTTAAAGACAAGGTGCATATTGGCATTACATTGGAATTGCAGAGAGCTTGAGCTTAGAAGAACCCCATGCTAAGGATGTCAATGAGTACCTCGATCTACCACAGAAAACTAGTCATGACAGAAGACAACACATGCTTTAGCCAAACAGTTATTAAGGATAAAGGATCCAGTCATGATTAGAGTAAGGAAAAACATTCCTCAAAGAAGCAACAGAAAAAGGGGAAAGGTTCAGGTAAGTAGAATCCCAAACCTGCTAACTTTTCAGCTGGCCATCAGTCAAAGTCAGAAAATTCAGAGTACTCAATTACTCATAAGAATATTCCCTGTACACTCCTTGACAAGTGCTGAAAGTTAGGTCAATACACCAAATGCAGACAGCCAGATCACTTCTGGTCGAAGTGTACTTTTGTTACCTTAGTTGTTAGTCCCTCCAAACTAGCTACAGCATACAAGCGATCAGTGAAAGAGGTAGGCCATACTTGTGGTCCCTTGAATAAAGTTAAGTGTTTTAAAGCTCCCACTCCTGTTACTAAGAAAATTCTCAAAGTCCACAAGTCATCTCCTTAGAAAATGGAGGTTGATATAGATACTTCAGACTAGGTAACTAACTCTGTGAAGAGAAAATAGTTTGCAGCTAACAATCTCCTAAGCCAATAAAAGCATACTAGTAAGAGGAAACTGAATGGACAGGACAGGGACAAGGTAGGTCTACTCTCTGAAGACTACACACAGAAAGCTAATATTGACTAAGCTCATCAGAGCAAGATAGTTGAGGATGGAAAGCATTTTTATATATGTCTCAGTATTGAGTTTCTTTCTGTTATGTGTCTATTTGATTTCCTTTATTATGTTCACATCAGGCAGGACTTGATTATATACAACTGAAAGTTATTTACAAGTTTAACTGAAGAGGGTTTAGTACCCAAACTCATGCTAGCATGATAGTAAATAGCTCTACATACTTTGACTTGTAATTGTGCAACCCTTATAACCTAACTATTTACAAGAAACACCTATAACTTAACTACTTACTGACTCATTGTAGTTGCTCCTATGTTGAAAGGCAAGAGATCCTATACCCTCACTTACTTACCTTATTTGATTTTAGAAATACCTAGTCAAGGAAAACCTAGAAAGTTGCAGAAACTTTCAGGTTTACTGCAACATATAAAGTCTATTTGAGTAAATGTTAGACTTGAGTGTCAGCTGAACATAAAGAGAAGTAGTATTGAAGGATTGCTACTTCTAGATAGTGGTACTGCAGGAGCAGTACTCAGTAGCAAATGGGTAAAAGACACTCAAATACCTTAGATCCAAAGGAAGTCTCCTTCTCCTATATTAAATGCAAGTAGAAATAATATCCCTGGATCTGGTCTCAATTATACTAAGTCAGTAAAGATGAATAGGAGACCACTCAAATAGAATGAGCTTTGAGATTGTGAAAATGTGAGATGGCAAGATTGATGGGTATCTTCCAACATCCTGACTATATGTGCATAACCTAGATATTAATTAGGAGGAGGGTATATAGGCCTAGTGGTCAGCATACTGTAAGGCAAATTGCCTAGTCAGGTGTAGGTATCAGCAATGTGATGACCCACCCTCACTCCTTCTTTGTTAATGATGAATCATAGGTATTCGGTTTCTTTTTTGTGGAATTTGCATTTTGTGAGTTTAAGTTTGATGCTAATTTCTTTTAATTTTTCTAGTATCTTCCAAATGTCCCTTTGGTGTAGTTCTAAGTTGTTAGAATAAATTAATGGATTGTCTAGGTAAGCATTACAAACAATATTCAGATATTTGCTCAGGGCTGTATTTACCCATCATTGGAATATTGCAGGTGTATTTGCTAACCCAAATGGCATGACAGTATATTCATACTGCCTGTATCTGGTTTGAAAAGCTGTTTTCTACTCATCTCCTTTCTGCATGTGAATATATTAGTAGGCATCCTCGATGTCTAGTTTAGTAAAGTATCTTGTATTCCCTAAGTAGTTCAGAGCTTCACATATGAGTGGTAGCTAGTACTGATCCTTTTTAGAGACTGCATTCAATCTACAATAATCTACATAGAGCCTTAATTCTCTGTCCTTTTTTTTTGATGAATAGGATTGGAGCTCTCACTGATCAGGAAGATGGTCTGATCTATCTTCTATCTAGGTTTTCCACCAAGTATTCTCTTAAAGCTTTCAACTCTTTTTCTCCTAGCTGGTATAGGTCTATGAACAGCACTGTTTTTCCTTCTTCTAGTTCTATCTTATGGTCGGTATGTCAATTTAGGACTATATCTGTCCTTTCTTTCTCTTCAAATAGTTCCAAGAATTTGTGCTACTCTCTTGATATTATATCTTTCATCGATTTGTCCTTACTTTTTTTCTTTTTTAAAGCAAGTTCCATACTGATTGTTGTGACTGTTAAGGAGATCTTGTCTTTGTCCCATTTTAGGATACCAGTATGATCTCCTTTTTGGTACATTTTTACGAAGGCTCTTGCCGAGATAAAGGATAATACAAAGTCTTTTTCTGGTATTTTTTTTTTTCCTTGGTCTGTGCTACCAAAGCCTACATCTTCTCTTTTCATTTCCATTATTTCTTGTACATCTTGCAAGTCCATCATAATGATTTTTTGATTATTAGCTGAGCGATGCTATTTCCAGTGCTAACTGTGTGCTCTTTTTCTGATAGGTTTACTAATAGTACCTTGATTTCAGTTGTATAATCTGCATCAACAACCCCTGCATTAATGGTTAGGACTTTTCAGTTTGCTAGTCTACTTCTTACTGCAATATGGGCATAGGTGTTCTCAGGGAGTCTTATGTCAATCCCTGTTCCAATAAGTTTTTGTCTGTATGTGGAGATGATAACTGTTTCTGTGCTGTATAAGTCATTACCTGCAGCTAGATACAATCCTTTCATTTGTATTTTTATATCCTTTCTTAGTTTTTTGATAACCACCCATTAGCTTTCCTGATTATCTATATTAATCTATTGGATGTAGCTTTCCAGTTTTTCCTTCATGTTGATAGGTAAAATGTGACTTTCCAGATTTTCTGGTTGCTTGTTCCTCAGATACTGCATATACCACCAAGGAACTATCTAGGCATATGGCCTTGCACCTTTCATTGTTGAAGGTGACTTTTTCCTTTATCCAGTCGATCCTTGGTCCATAATTCTTTAACCATGTCATTTCTAAGATTAACTCATGCTTGACTAAGTTAGACACAAGAAAGGTAACCTTCTCTCTGTAGTTTCCTATGTCCATTGATAGTTCCACTATCTGGGTGATGGGTTCTACTTTCCAAATAGTACTATCTACTGTGTATATATCTCATGGTTTTCCAATTTTCTTAAGAGAGAGTTGGTACCTTATATTGAAATTATGGACTATAAAGTCTTCTGTAGCTCTAGAATCAATCATAGTATTTGTCATTATCTTTTCTTCTTTCTCATTAAGTTCTACTTTAATTATAATGTAATCTGATTCATAGTTTAAGGGTTCTGCATGGCATATTATTTAGCATAACTGTGATATTCTGATGGTTTTTGATTTGTCGTCCCTCAGATCACCTCCTACTGGAGACTTTCTTCATTTAAAGTCCCCTCCTCTCCTTTTTGCTCCTTCTCTACTCCTGTATTCCGAATTTTAACATTTTTGACCATACAGTTGTAACGGGGGTGCCCTAAGGGAAGATGGATCCCAAGTTCGTGACCGCACTGAAGTGACTCCAAGATCAAAAGTGATACTCGATGGTAGAGTAAAGAAGAATCAAAACAGTAAAACTTAATATCGTTAAGCCGCAGCTTCACTCAGTAAGTTTCTCGAGAGGTAGTTGATTGCCAGAGTAGAGAGGGACTCGCATATAGTTTAAGTAGAATATCATATACTGCCAGTTCCCTCCCATCACTACTCTAACTTAATCATGAGCACACCTGTCTCCTCCGGGCTGGCCAACACACACCACCTAGGACATTATTTCTGTGTGGATGTTGGTCTGCTCTGGCTAAATCTCCTTCCGACATCAAGTGTTTCAGCACTGCATCTCTAATGCGACCGCAGGAGAAAAACTCTTCATATCGTTGACATGCTAGTGGCGAACCATCATGCAACTGAGGAGATACACCATTTGCGAACTCTCATACCCATATGCATTTCATCTATGCAAGCCTTTAGTAGACATAGCTCTCACAATCGAGCTAAACCTTCTACTTCATTCTAGTCAAGTCTTTACTTGATAGGAAAGTCTACTCAGCTGCGTCGGTGAGGTACCTTGGTGATTGGCCTGGTGGGCGCTACATCCAGTCAACTCCACAAAAGCACCCCTACTGTGATAAGAATCATGCTCTTAGAGTTCTCAAACAACCCCAATATTCTTACAGTAATTGGTCACAAGTTGTGCCTATGTGCGATTTACCTGCCCAGAGATGCTCCAACATCTTCCGGGCCACCCCGGGACTACCCGGGAGGCTCTGGACTACCCTTCCGGTATTACCTGAGTAACCCCTTCAGTTCTTGTCCGATTTACACATATTTGGTACCAGAAGATAGCCCTCCTTCTGGAGCACACCCTATCCCTTCTCATATATCCTACGGACAGCATCCGGTCGGACGGATGGCGACAACCTATACGGTATTACAAGAGTGCCTCCACTCACTTCCTTTTGTAAGGAATGGAGCAACTCAACAACCGTAAGCCCATGACGTGCGGTCCTTACATTGGGGCTGCAGGGGGGTGTTAGGAATACCTCTGTAAAATCCTGGGGCATTCGGAGCCCTGTAGCTCCTCCTATAGTCCCCCAAAGACCACCAAGTTTGTTGTCTTTAGATTCTACCAGAGTGCCCAATCCTTATAGGATCACCCCCTGCCCCAAGTAAGTACCTCTAAATGCTAGGTAGGGTAACTTGGGTGCCATGTCAGGGCAACTCAGACCTTATGGCAGGGTAACCTGGACCTCATATCAGGGTAACCCAGGCCTCATGTCAGGGTAACTCAGGCCTCATTACGTGAACCTTTCCTGAGCCCACCTTTTAAACTACAATCTTATAGTATATGTAGCTGTCCACTGTAGTGAACCAAACTATCCTTACCTGTTGCCCCCAAGGTCTCCGGTATGGGTGTAAGAATAGTTTACTGTAAGACACCCTCTAGTGGGTTGTTACACAACTCCCCTCTTCTCTAAGGTCTGCCCCAGACCATTAGCAACATCTTTTATTTCCCAGCTTCGGTACATCCACTATGTGGTGATCCTTTGGCTTGGATGGATACCTCCCATGAAAATCATTAAGGGCCTCCATGGCCATTCCTTCTAGCATCTTGAAAGGTTCCCATGAATTCTCCTCTGGTCCATAACCTTCCCACACTACTAAGTATTGAACGAAACGGTGGCGGGAACTCATCTTTATCCCGCCATAACAACAAATATCCAGTCTAGCTTTAACCACATAGCTTGGCTCATTATCTACTATCTCTGGTAATGGAACTTCCTTTTGGGGCCTACCTACTGGATCATCATGGTATGGTTCCAGTAAACTGACATTGAATACAGGGTGGATTGACCAATGAGCTGGGAGTTTGAGCTCATATGCCCACAACCCTACCTTTCGTTTAACCACAAAGGCACCAAACATTTGGTGGTCTAACTTCTCCATTGGACTCTTTGTCCAGATGTTCTTTCGGTTCAACATTACCTGGTTGTCCTTTTTTGCTACTCTATTGGTCACATCTTCCATTGTCATATATTCTGGAGATGGTAGCCTCTTTTGGTCATGCCACTTCCATTGTCTTTCTTGTGCCCCATGTAAGGTTTCTCTGACCTCTTGCCAAGAACCTTCCCAGTTCCGTACTAATAACTCACTGCTTTGATCAATGCCTTGGGTATCTGGAACTATGCTTGACCAGTTTGTACGAGGGTTGAATCCATAGTTAATCTCAAAAGGAGAAGCCCTAGTAGATTCTGAGGTAGAAGTACTATACGCATACTCTACCAATGGTAACAAAGACACCCAATTGTCTTACTGATATGAGCAATAGCTTCGAAGATATTGTTCTAGAGTTTGGTTCACCTGTTCAGTCTGCCCCTCAGTTTCTGGTTGGAAAGCTGTCGATATGTTAAGCTTGATTTGTAGTAACTTCATCAAGCTTGCCCAAAACTTGGAGGTGAATCGGCTATCTCGGTCTGAGATTATCGATTCTGGAAGCGCATGTAGGTGCCATATCTCCTTCAGGAATATTAATGCCAACTTTTCTCTAGACACCTCCATTGTCAATGGTATGAAGTGAGCCATTTTCGAGAATCGATCGACAATGACCCATATTTTTTTATATCCCTCAGACTCTGGTAATGCTACAATGAAGTCCATGGAAATATCATTCCCCGGTCCTATTGGCACCTCAATTGGTTCAAGTAATCCAAATTTCTTATGCTGGACTGTCTTGCTCCTTTGACATGTATCGCAAGTACGCACATACTCCATGATGTGCTCATCCATCTTTGGCCAATAGAAGTTTGCCTTGATTCGTCCAACTGTCTTATATGTCGCAAAGTGTCCCGCAATACGGGAATCATGGTCTGCCTCCATGATGGCTTGCTTCAACCCTTTTGCCTCGGGTATGTACCACCTATTCTTATAAAGTAGTAAGTCATTCTCTACAGAAAAACTAGGGTCAACCTCTTTCTGCCCACCTATGACTGACTTGAATATGCTCATGTACTTGTCATCTGCACTGGTTGCTTTCTTAAGCGCTTCCAAAAAGGAAGATTGCAACTGATAGCCTTGGCAAGATTGCAATACCTATGGTTGCAAGATGTCCCGCTTCTCATTTACAACCCATTGACCTGGTCGGAAGAAGGTTGTTTCATGGTTCGGTTCAGAATTACCCCCCCCTTCAAGGCGGTAGTCCCTATGTCTTGAAAATGCATCTGCCTTCTCATTCAACCTACCTTCACAGTAGATAACCCTAAAATTGAATGGTGGTAAGAATTCCGTCCAGCGGTGTTGCCGTCTATTCAGTATCTTGGTACTATTAAAGTATTCAAGATTCTTGTAATCAGTGTATATAACAATTTGATCAGTGACAGACCTCAGTAAATGATCCCATTCTTTGAATGCTGCCACAATCGTGGTCATTTCCTTATCATGGACATCATAATTCACCTCTGCTGGTAAGAACTTCCTACTATGATAGGCAAATGGGTGCCATTTCTTGTCCTCACAGAGCTGAGACAGAACAGCACCTAATGCAAAGTCACTTGCATCAGTTTCTAACTTTGTTGGCCGGTTAGGGTCAAAGTGTGCTAGAATAGTGCTGGATGTAAACAACTCCTTCAATTGTTCAAAAGCCTTCATGTAGGCTGGTGTCCAGTCCCATTTAATGTCCTTCTTCGTCAGGTCTGTCAATGGCCTCACTATCTTGCTAAACCCCTTGATGAACCTTGGGTAGAAGTTGGCAAAGCCCATGAAGCTTTGTACTTCGATGATGCTCTTTGGATTCGACCAGTTCTTTATCGATTCCACCTTTTCCGTTGTCATTGATATCCCACGATCAGATATCTTATACCTTCAGAATTCAACTTCTCTCTGGTGGAAGGTTGACTTCTTGATGCTAACGCATAAGGCTGCTTCTCACAGCTTTTCCATTACTCTCCTAACTAGAGTAACATGCTCCTCTATAGTCCCTGAGTAGATCAGGATATCATCCATATAAGCGATGACTCCTTCATCTAGTAGACCTCTAAATACATCATTTATCATGCTCTGGAAAGTAGATGGTGCATTACATAACCCAAAAGGCATCACGGTATACTCATACAAGCCATACTGACAATGAAAAGCAGTCTTCCATTCTTCAACCTTTGCCATTCGCAAAAGGTAATAACTGTTTTTCAGATCTAACTTGGTAAATACCATTGCTTTTCCAAGTCTATCCCTCAGCTCATTCATTAGCAGGAGGGGATAACGGTTCTTCACGGTTATCTTGTTCAGCCCTCTATAGTCAATACATAACTGTAGTGTACCATCTGGCTTTGGCACAAATAATATAGGAGTAGCAGTGGGTGAGCTAGATCTCCTGATCTTTCCAGTCGCCAGCATCTCATCAAGGTACTCACAAAGTGCCTTTAATTCCTTCTTGGAGATGGGATATATAGGACCAAAAGAAGGGGTCATTCCCACCTGTAGTTCAATCTTGTGATCGTACTTAAAGTGCTGCAGTAAGTACTCTATCCTTTCCTGGCTAAAGATATCACTAAAGTACTTATACTCTGGAAGGAGTTTCATTGCAATATCATTCCCATCTTCATTCAAGAACTTAGCCATCCCAAGAAGATGGACAGATCCTTGATCCTCAGCCATCATTTCTTCCTCAGTGATGAATTCTAATCACCGGTAACCACATCCAGCTAGACAATTTACCTTACAGTATGCTGACTGCCAGGCCAGTATACCCTTTTCCCAATCAATGTCCAGGTTATGCTCAGAGAGCCAGGACATTGGAAGATACCCATCAATTTTGCCCTCTGGCATTTCTGCAATCTCAAAGTTCATTTTGTTTGAGTGGTCTCCAATCTTCATCTTTACCACCTTGGTATAATGGAGACCCGATCCTGGGATATTGTTCCCAGTTGCATCTAATATGGGGGAAGGAGTCTTCCTTCGGACACAGGGCATTTGAGTGTCCTTTACCCATTAGCTACTGAGCACAGCTCCCATAGCGCCACTATCCAGGAGTAGTACTGCTTCCACACTACTCCTTTTTGCATTCAGTTGCCACTCCAGTCTAACCTTTACCCGGATAGACTTTGTATGTTGTGGGGGACCTAAGAGTCTCTGCCGCTTTCTGGTTCTTTCTTCGCTAGACATTTCTAGTATCACCAATAATAGGAGGTAAGTAAGGGTATAGGGTCTCATGATACAAGAGAGGTAAAATAGGTCAATTGCAGTTAAGTTTAAAGTATTTTGCAAACAGTTAAGTTATAAAATCATGAGTCAAAGTAAGTAGTGCTGTTTACTATCATGCCAGCATGATTTCGGGTACTAAACCCTCCTCAGGTAAAATTGGAAATAACTTTCAATTGTATATAATCAAGTCCTGCCTGATGTAAACATAACTAAACCAAATCCAAACAAACCAAGAAAAACCAAACAGAATATAATAAGAAAAACCCAATAGATGCATAACAGAGAGAACCCCTAATACCGAAAACCCATAAGAAAACCTTGTCCATCCTTGACTACCTTACTCTGCTGAGCCTAGTCAAATTTAGCTTTCTATACCTAGTCTTCGGAGGGTGGACTTACCTTGTCCATCTCCAGTCCATCAAGTTTATCACCCTAGCATGCCATCGTTGGCCAAGGGAATTGTTGGTTGCTAACTAATTTCTCTTCGGAGGGTTACTTACCTCGTCTGAAGCATCTGTATCAACTTCCATTATCTGAGGAGTTGATTCACAGACTTCAAGAATTTTTCTAGTAACAGGAGGAGGGGCCTTAATGCACTTGATTTTGTTAGAGGGACCAGATGTATGGCCCGTCTCTTCTGCAGATCACTTGCGTGCCTTAGCTGGCTTGAAAGAGCTAACAACCAGAGTAACCAAGGTACACTTCTTCCAGAAGTGACCTGGTTGTCCATATTTAGTGCATTGTCCTAACTTTCGGCGCTTGTCAAGGAGCATGCTAGGAATATTCTTGTGAGCAATTGAATACTCTGAATTTCCGGCTTTGACTGATGGCTGCCTGAAGAGTTAGCAGGTTTGGGATTCTGCTTACCCAAACTCTTTTCCTTCTTCTGTTGCTTCTTTGAGGAATACTTGTCCTCACTGTTATCATGACTGGATCCTTTATCCTTAACCACTGTGTGGCTAAAGTGTGTATTGTTTCCAAGTCATGGTCAGTTTTCCTTAAGAGATCGAGGTACTCATTTACATCCTCAGGATGGTGGTTCTTCTGAGCAGAGGCTGTCCGCAGTTCTGACGTAATGCCGATACGCACCTTGTCTTTCACTCCTCATCCATCCATATATCCTAGTTTGTTCATTAGATCAATGACCTTATCCAAGTACTTGTCTACCTAGCCAGGTTTTATCTCCATTGAGGTCCACTTAGCTAAAGAGCGATCCCAATGAGCGTGGCCTCCAAAACAGGTTTCCAAACGATGGCAGAATCCTTCCCAGGTACGGAGTTCATTGTCTGGGTTGAATGGCATTCCACTCCATTGGGCAGTCTCCTCATTAATGTAATGGTAGAGACCTATATACCAGCTTCTGGCAGAACCTTCCAAGAGAGGGATAACCAAGCTAATCTTATCCATGTCTTCAGTGACAGACTAACGGAAATAATTAAACTTGATTTCCACATCCCTAAGGAACCTCAGAGTGTCATTAACATCCCCAGTAAAAGTCTTGACATCACCCAATTTCTCAGGTTTCTTAGGCCTTACCTTGGAAGCTGTCTTGCTTTCCTTCTTACATGACTGTAAGGATTTGGCCAGCTTACGAGTTCTGCAGTCATAGCATCTCTTGTTTGGGTCATTCCAGTTTGACTTACATCGCTCAAGGAATTGCTCAAGATCGGGGATGGAGTCGGCATCATCATCTGAGCTGCTAGAGGAGTCGGAATCACCCGGATCCCCTCCAGCCCCAGCGTTTCTACCTGTCGGGTGTCTATTACCTCCACCTCTACCAGGAACATCATATCCATCAAAGGATTCCTCTGAACTACACAGTCTACAAAAGCGGGAACCACCCCTAGATGGTGGGACTGGGTGTGGTGTTGGAGTGGGTAAGCGAGTACTATCTGATTGACTTGGAGTTCCCATTGCTTGCCCAGGTTTGAACTGGGACTGTTGGTATTCCAAAAAAGTCTCCAGTGCTAGTGGGAGTCCTTGATGGCGAAGTGAGCCACAGAAATCACATGGGGTTTTTTCAACTTCAGGTCTTTTCTCTCTTGATGAATATTGTCCTGGTGGGTACCTAACTGCCTGTAAAGGAAGTTTAATACACCCATCAACATAGTGATAGCATCTTTCGAAAAGTGACCCTCCCTTGACCCAACAAGCAGGGGAACAATCGCTGGCAAATGACTGCACCCAAGCCCCCGGGACCCCTAGATGTTGACCAAAACTGCTGCCTGAAGTCTTAGGTCCTGGCGCTGGTGGAATGACTATAGGAGTATTGCACGCTGGCGTCTGTGGTGCCTGTCCCGTAGGAACTGGCATTGTACTACCAAAAGGTCTCTCCCTTGTGGGTGGTCGGACAGCAACTGTCAGGGTATTCCTGGCTCCTGAAAGAGTCGGTGGTATGTCTCTGGCTGGTGGTGTCCGCCTTGTCCTTCTTTCCACCCTTGGCATGGGCCTAGTCATAGGACCTAGTGCCCCGGAGGGACTATTGTCTCTGCTCCTTCGTGCTCTTCAGGGTGTGTTGGAGGGAGCCTGTGAGGCTTCCCAAGAGAACTTCTGTTCCCAATTGTTACTGATTTCTCATATTCCTAAAAGGGTGAGAAATTGCCTTTCTTCTGCCTTCTGCAACATTTCGTGAAGCTTCAGAGCAAAGTTAGGTGCATGTTTTTCAGTAAGTACTAATAGAAGGGGAGGAGGATCTCTCATAATTGCATCATTATCGGAGTCTATTGCATATCCGCCTTGTATTGCCTTCTCTAGAGCTCCAATCCTGGTGTTTAGTGAGTTGGCATTTTAGATGTGCTCATGAAATGTGGCCTGTTGGTCCAACATCCAACTCCATGCTATCTTCACCATATTGTGACGAAATGCAGCTTGCTTTGCTGATTCCAGAAATGTAACTGTTCCTGAGCTGCATGAAATTGACGACTGATTTCCTGAAGAATATACGGTTCAACATACTTATGTGTAAAGTCTGCAAAGCTGATACCCTCATTGTCAACACTCATCATCTCAGTAAACTCAGCATCATGGGAAAAGGATTGCATGAGGGCCCTTGGGTCCGCAACAACCAATTCTTGACATGCCTGAGGAACTTCAATGGGAGCAGCTTCAAGCAATAGTAGTACAGGTTCCCACTCTAAACCCCGTAGATCCGCAAAGATACTGGCTTGTAGGGTTCGGGCAGCATGTTCCTGTACCTCAGGGTCAGTAAAACTAACTTTGGAAGACATGATTCTTCTCACCCGATGCTTCTTGTACCAGACAAATGACTCATACTCGAATATATCAACATAGGAAGGTTTTGTGGCAAGAAGTTCAAGAGAGTTAAGCAAGGAAGTCGCTTAATGATATACTGTAATGGGGGCGCCCTAACGGAAGATGGATCCCAAGTTCGCGACTGCACTGAAGTGACTCAAAGATCAAAAGCGATAATCAACTGTAGAGTAAAGAAGAATCAAACCAGTAAAATTTGATATCGTGAAGCCACAGCTTCACTCAGTAAGTTTCTCGAGAGGTAGTTGATTGCCAGAGTAGAGTGGGACTCGCATATAGTTTAAGTAGAATATCATATACTGCCAGTTCCCACCCATCACTACTCTAACTTAATTATGAGCACACCCATCTCCTCTAGGCTGGCCAACACACACCATCTAGGACATTATTCCTTTGTGGATATTGGTTGCTCTGGCTAAATCTCCTTCCAACAGCAAGTGTTTCAGCGCTGCATCTCTAATGCAACCGCAGGAGAAAAACTCTTCATATCATTGACATGCTAGTGGCGAACTATCATGCAACTGAGGAGATATACCATTTACGAACTCTCATACCCATATGCATTTCATCTATGCAAGCCTTTAGTAGACATAGCTCTTACGATCAAGCTGAACATTCTACTTCATTCTAGTCAAGTGTTTTCCTGATAGGAAAGTCTACTCAGCTCCCCTGGTGGGGTACCTTGGTGATTGGCCTAGTGGGCGCTACATTCAGTCAACTCCCCGAAAGCACCCTTACCATGATAAAAATCATGCTCTTAGAGTTCTCAAATAACCCTAATAGTCTTACAGCGATTGGGCACGAGTTGTGTCTATATGCGATTCACCTGCCCAGAGATGCTTCAACATCTTCCAAGCCGCCCAGGGACTACCCTGGAGGCTCTGGTCTACCCTTCCGGTATTACCTGAGTAACTCCTTCAGCTCTTGTCCGTTTTACACCCATTTGGTACCAGAAGATAGCCCTTCTTCTGGAGCACACCCTATGCCCTCTCATATATCCTACGGACAGCATCTGGTCAGACGGACGGTGACAACCTATATGGTGTTGCAAGAGTGCCTCCACTCAGTTCGTTTTGTAAGGAATGGAGCAACTCAACAACTGTACGCCCATGACGTGCGGTCCTTACACTGGGGCCGCAGGGGGATGTTGGGAATACCTCTGTAAAATCCTGGGGCATTCGGAGCCCTGTAGCTCCTCCTATTGTCCCCCAAAGTCTACCAGGTTTGTTGCCTTTAGATTTTACTGGAGTGCCCAATCCTTATAGGATCACCCCCTGCCCCAAGTAAGTACCTCCAAATACTAGGTAGGGTAACTTGGGTGCCATGTCAGGGTAACTCAGACCTTATGGCAGGGTAACCCAGACCTCATATCAGGGTAACTCATGCCTCATGTCAGGGTAACTCAGGCCATGTTACACAAGCCTTTCCCGAGCCTGCCTTTTATACTACAATCTTATAGTATACATAGCTGTCCACTGTAGTGAACCAAACTATCCTTACCCATTGACCCCAAGGTCTCCAGTATGAGTGTAAGAATAGTTTACTGTAAGACACCCTCTGGTGGGTCATTACACTTCCTAATAGTAAGTTCTTATATTTATTTGTATTCTGACTTAGTCTTCCTAAGACTAAATTTCTTCATTCACTTTCTCCTTATCCTATAAGGTGGTTATCTCCAGGCTTCTTTAGTAAAAAGAGTAAGGTTGTTTTATATTCATAAAGTAGTAAAGTTATATCTAGAAAATAACTTAGGTGGTTGCATGAAGAACTAATTACAACATCATATCCCACTCCTTATATATTCCTTCCCACAACCTGCTTACTAATCAATAACTGGTTATGAGTCACAATTGTGACTCATACATTTCATGTAACATAATAGCTATATGACCTGAAGTAGATCATGTGTGAAACTCACATGACTTAAAATAAGTTGTGTGTACAAAACATCTTATAACTCAAATGAGTTATTGCACAATCAAATCAAATATAACAACTATGACTTATAAATGCAAGTTATGTGCGAAACTCACATGACCTAATTGATCATATGTGTGAAAGCCTTACAAACCTATGACCTCATAACTATGAGTCATGTGAAAACACTATTCCTTACTAGGTTTGTAACACTTATATCTGCTACTCAAGTTGCTGCATCCAATGCCACTACTCCCCTATTTAAGACTAAACTCTATTGCCCCTAGCTGAATAATACTTCTTCACTCCAAGAGTGAACCCTCTTCCTCATGACAATACCATTTACCTCTCTGTCACTGCTCTTAACATCACTGCCTCTCTCTTCTGGGAAGCAAATTGTCCCTGCCATATTACCTTCAACACCACAGTTAACCTTAAAGTCTCTGTCACCCTTCTGTCCAAGAGTCTCCATATTCCAGCAATAGCCTACTGCCCCCATTATGAGACCCTATCTGCCAAGTTCAACCAGGCCATTCCAGTAGAGGACAATATCTTCATGCCCTTCTATCCCACACCCAAGGAAGTCCAACTAACTATCTATAGCCTTCCCCTTCAATTCATTCTGTCTGACCCCACTGAGCTCAGCTCCACCCTCCTACTATCCATTCACAATATAGTTGATATCACTATCTTTTCCACCCACTTTCTACAGGCAGACTCTGATAAAAGGGCCACTAATAATACCACTTCAATTGTTGTAACTGTCTCCCTGCTGATGTTGTTAGATTTGGGAAGTCTATCTACCTCTTCTCTTGGTCCTGCATGGTGGAGCTTGCATATTCTTCCAACCATTTTACACAATGCAGGAAGTACCAGACTTTAGACCACTCTGCTCCCATATACAAGGTCCTACATATCACCTGCCCTATTTGCACTAACAATGACCACAGTTCTAGTCACTATTGGCCTAATGCTATCTGTCCAAAATAAGGTAATATCAAGGCCATCCTCTCCTACTGACCTGCCTCCCCCCTCTGGTACATCAACTATTTAGGTGCCCATATGGTAATCAATCATGACTGCCCATCTAGACTGGCCATGAACTCTGTCAAACCTCTCACTAATGTATTAGAGCAAGAGGATATGATGGGGATGACTGATGATCTACCTGCCCTCCCCCCAACTCCTGCTCCAGTGACTCCCTCAAGCATCCTACCAGGGAAGAAGAGACCGCTCAGACCCCTCTCCCTACTTTCCTCCAGTCCCCTTTCACTACTGACGTACCCTCTACCCCTCTCCCTGCACCCTGCTTTAGTACCTCCAGATCCAGACATGTCAACTTGTCACAGATTGTTATTTTCACATACCAAATGCTAGTATTCTCACTAGTAGTCATGCTCCTGGCATACATCTATGCAAAGCTGAGATAAATCATATCTCTATAAAGATCACTCAAGAGCTCAACCAGATGACACATGAGTATGTACATCTACAGCTTTACTGGTCTCAATGACTCTTCAGTATCCTGGAAGAGGTAGAGGAATAGGTTTCCTTTATTATATGGTCTCATTTATTATATGATTACATTATATGGTAAGGTTGTTATGACAACCAGGTTAATAGCAGCAGGCAGGAGGATTTCCTGAAGTATGACTATGTTATTTGTTGTTTGTACCAGCCATCGTATTTAATAGTGTTTCTGTGGAGCAATTCAGGAGGCTGGGAGATGGCTGAGAAATGATCACATATGTATTTGAATAATCAGGAGGCTGGCGATAGATATATAAAGTATGGGACTTTTATGTTGTTTACTTTCCATGCACAATCACTTATACACATAAGCTACTAATTAGTTTACATACTATAGTCTCACATACATCCAACCTATATCTTGAAGGGTGAGAAGAAGATTCTGATTGATGTTGGGTGATCCTGTGAACAGCTATATTGTTCTACTACAATCACTGCTTCATTGAGATATCTGTAGCCTGACCCAGTAACATCAAGAGCGACAGAGCAGATGTTCCCTACTGCATCAAGAAGTGGTGGTTTGTCACATTTGATTGCAACAACCTTTCAATACTGAACATCATTATAGCAACCTTCAATCTTGAAGATCTTGCTACTGCACTCTCAAGAAATGTTTCATCGCTCCACAGCCCAGTCACTCCATCACCACCTGGGTCACCTGGAGAACCAAAAACACCAGATAATACAAGAACTGCCTAACAATCCATGTCATTCAGAGACACTCCATTCATACCACCTGACATGTCAGGAGCAGGAGAAGCAAGCAACCCCCAAGGGGGTACCTACATGTCAAACACCTAATTAATACAATTCATAGTCCAAACCCTTGCTGGAATCCAAGAAAATGCTGGCAGTAATAGAGGATGCATCAGGCAAAAAGAGCCAGAAGAATTTGAAGATGAACTAACCAAACTTCGCAGCTTCATGGCTAACCTACAGCTCATATTCATTGTACAAACCTGCAAATATGAGATGGATGCAGTAAAAATCAATTATGCCCAGACCTTCTTCAGAGGCAAAGCCCTCAACTGGCTGGTACCTATCATAGAAGGACAAATACCAGTACCATGGACAACTTATGCAATATTTAAAGAAGTACTACAAAATACAGTCAGAGACAAGCAAGCTAAAAAATGGGCAGCTAATGCCATGAACAAGATCAAACAAGGATCTCAAGCCTTCAGCGAGTACTAGTCAGACTTCAGACTACTTATGACAGAAGTAAACTACACAGATAAAGGATATCTCTGTTACCTCCAGAAAGGAACCAGTAATGAACTGCTGGACTGCTACAAAAATCAGTATGAAACTTTTGCAACACCAGCCACCTTTGCAGATTCGGGAATATGATAGGAAACAAAGATGTAATCTGTCCGACAGATGAAGAGAATCAGCCAATGATCCTATGAACTGAGAAACAGTGCCCCACCAAAGTCTGCACAACTGAAACCCCTTATAACATCACAGGGAGGTGACACCATGGACCTCAATGCCAATAGATTCTCAAGGCTTCCCAAATTGGAGAAGCAGGAATATGATAGATGCAGAAGAGAGAATCTAAGCCTATGATGCAGTAAAGCAGGTCACAGAGCAAAAGAATTCAGAGGAAGAGCAAATGTATTCAAGGTCAATACAGCAAAAACAGAGCATTTAAATGATGAGGACCTGCAGGGTGCAGCAGACTGCTAGGCCCCCAACCAAGGATGCTGCAAGCAACTTCCTTTGAAGCTATATCAAGGACCAAGATCACAATTCACAAATCATACTACAGGCATACACCACCAATGAGGATATAGAAGAAAAACTCCACATTATGATCGACAGTAGAGCTATAGACAACTTTATAGAACTTGAGAGTACTACCTGACTCAACTTAATGCTAACTAGACAAAATGACATCCCCCTCCACACAGTAATGGGAGAATTGAGATTTACAATTACTCATCACATACTACTTCCATTAAGAATAGACAGTTATTATGAAACAGTCAAACTACATATAACAAAACTTGGACACCAAGGAATCATACTTGAGATGCTATGGCTAGTCAAGCATAGACCAGTCGTAGACTGAAGAAGCAAGAGGGTGCAATTCACATTGCCCTTTTGTGCAACAAACTGTCTGGAAAGCCCACCCCAAAGGAAAGGGGTTGATGAGAGTCAAGCAATGGAAGAACAATTGAAGATGGTGATCCTAGAACCCCAAGGGCTGAAACAGGTTCACAAAGCCTATGAAGCAACAAGTACGAAATACACTTTAGAACTTACAAGGTTGAAACAGAGTACAAGAGCCTATGAGGTACAAGTCACCATACAGGAAAAGCCTGATGACCAAGACATGTTCAAAGATAATGAGTTCCTAAGGACTGGCAACTCAGCCAAGATTATAGTGGCAGTGGAGAGTACCATAAGTCAGCAAATTGCTGAAAAGTATATGAAGGAGGGGTATAATGAGATCACCTTGCTTGAAAGGATACCTGTTGAGTATTATGAATTCCTGAACATATTTGAGAAACTAGAAAGAAATGGCCTACCCCCTACAAGAATGTGAATAGACCATGAGATCATACTACAGGAAGGAAAGGCAGCACCAGCCTGCACAATCTACAAACTATCAGAAAATGTAGCCCAAGAACCCAAAACCTACATTGATAAAAACCTGGCCAGAGGATGGATTTGAGAATCCACCTCCCCAGCAGCACTACCAATCCTCTTCATTGCAAAGAAGGACAGAGGACTACAGCTTTAGGTAGACTACAGGGGACTAAATAAAGCCACAATCAAGGATCAATATCTACAGCCCCTCATATCAAGTATACTAGACTGACTAGGAGGAACCAAATACTATACAAAGTTAGATATGAAGAATACCTACCACAATATCAGGATCAAGGAAGGGGACAAATTGAAAACAGCCTTCAAAACAACCTACAGACTCTTTGAGTATCTAGTTATACCATTCAGCCTCACCAATGTTCCAGTGACATTCCAAAGATGAATTACCCAGATTCTAAAAACAGTCATAAATATATGCTGCATCGTATACCTAGATGACATTCTGATATACTCTGAAACTCTAGAACAATACATCTAAGACATCATCAAAGTACTCAACCTCCTAAATATGTACGAGGTTAAGCTAAAGCCAATGAAATCTGAATTCCACACCCAGAAAATTGACTACCTAGGATTTATTATCATACCAGAAGGAATAGGACCTGACCCCAAGAAAATAGCAGCAGTATCATGCTGGCCAAAACTACAAACAGTCAAAGACATTCAAAAATTCCAAGGATTCTGCAACTTCTACTGCCAATTCATACTAGACTTCAGCAGTATTGAACCACTCCTCACGACACTCACTAAAAAGGATACTAAATAGTAATGGCAAAACGAACAAAATGAGGCTTTTGAATACTTCAAGAGGACTATGATAGAAACGCCAATACTTGTGCACTCTGACACCTCAAAACAGTTAATCCTGGAAACAGATACCTCAGACCATGTTTATGCAGGAGTACTCTTCCAGAGAGATATTGATGGAGCCACCCACCCTATAGCATTTCACTCAAAAACAATGACCAATGCAGAGAAGACCTATGATATTCATGACAAAGAATTGCTATCTATTGTTCAAGCATTCAAAGAATGGCAATGCTATATAGAAGGAAGTAGACACCCAATTCAGATATTTATAGATCATGCCAATTTAATTCCATTCATGAGAAACAAAGAATTGAATAGGAGGCAAACTAGATGGGCAGAAAAATTAACCAATTTCAACTTCAAGATTATGTACAAAAAAAGAACACTCAATCTGAAAGTGGACACCATAACTAGGATGCCAGGAGATGTCCCGCAAAAGGGGGGGCTGATTCCTCCTGAACTGCAACAATACTGAGCCTAAACCACTAGAAAGAAGAACTAATACTAGAGGACAATCAACTAGTAGCAGGAAACTGTTGGGGGGACATGGTCATGGCACCAAAATCAAAACCCCATAATGCATTACACTAGACTCTCTGCTACGATGACAACTGCACTACATACCAGGATGATAGGAAAGAAAGCAGCAATGGACAGAAGCTTGAAGCTATTATAGCAGTAACAGCTGAAGACCATGCAGAAGAGCTAAAAGAAGTAATAAAGGAAGATGAGAAAATTCAGCAAACAATTCAGGATCTGAAAACTGAAAAAACCATTAGTAAAGACACCAGACTTAGACTTTGCAAACTAGTCAATCGAATCCTCACCTATGAAGACAAGATATGAATCTGGGATATAACCCTAAGATCAGAATCGAAATCCTACAAATGAATTATGACACCCTAATGGCAGGACATCACAGAATAGCCAAGACATATGACAAAATAGCAAGGCAATACTACTAGCCTTCTATGAGGAAGGATATCAAAAGATATGTAAAAAACTGCGACACTTGCCACTGGACAAAACCAACCAACCACTCCCCCTTTGGATTGCTAAAATCACTTGAGGCACCTGAAAGACAGTGGAGCTTTATCAGCATAGATTTCATCATGGGCCTACCAAAGTCAAACCATCATGATAGTATATAGGTAGTAGTAGACAGACTCACCAAGATTGCATACTTCATACTATACAAAGAGACAATGAAAGCAACAGAATTCACAAAGCTATTTATGAACACAATCTTCCCTCATCATGGACTCCCAAGAAACATAATCAGTGACAGGGGATCACTATTCACCTCACAATACTGGGAAGAACTGATAAAATACTTAGGGATCAGACAGAATTTAGGCACAGCATTCCACACCCAAACAGACAGGCAAATGGAACAAATTAACCCCATTCTAGAATAATACATACACATATACTGCAACTATCAGCAGGATGACTGGTCAGAACTACTCCCATTCACACAATTCGCATACAATGATGCTTATCAAAAAAGTATTAAAACTACCCCATTCTTGGCAAATTACAGATACCACCCTAAAAAAGAAAGATGGATCATCAAGGATGCATCATCAGGACCAGCCAATATTAAGGCATATACAGACAAATTAGTAGAACTGCATAAATCCCTCACTGGGGAAATGGCCTGGTCTCAGGTAAGGCATGAAGAGTATACTGATATGAAAAGATTGCCTGACCCCAATCTCTCAATTAGAGAAAAATTGTAGTTACCCAAACATCATATCAAGACCACAAGACCATCAGACAAACTTGATTACAAAAAACTTGGACTATTCTCTGTCTTGGCATGCCTAGGCTCCAGAGCATATAAGCTGGACCTCTCACCATTGATAAAGGTCTATTCTGTCTTCCATATTTCACTCCTCCAACCTTATATTGATAACCCTCTCCCTCTTCAATGCAAAGAACTCCCTCTACCCATCATTAGAGATGATGACAAAGAATATGAAATAGAAGCCATCATAGATTCAAGACTACATCATGGCAAACTACAATACATAGTCCAGTGGACTGGCTATGATCCTTCCCATGATCAAGAGTAGTACTCCATCGATAATTTCACCAACTCACCTGAGTTAATTGAAGAATTCCATCAGAAATACACACATAAACCCAAAGCAAGTACTACCCTATCAAGACAACAGACATCCAATTCCCATTCCCAACAGTATAGTTCATGAACCAAGATGAATACTCAGTAGATGAAGAAATAATCCAAGTACTCCTCAAAGCAACAGCAGCCATCGAAAATCAAGATCCTCAGTATCTACCTACCCTAAGCAACAATCAAAGCATACTTCCTGCACAACCCATCAGAGTATCAGAATCGACAGCTCAAAACAATGATCAAGATAAAGAACTATGAATGGAGCACCCTATTGACCATCAAACATACCACACTTACCAGAGGGCTCTACAGCTGTATTAAGCTCAGCTTAGAGTATACCAAAGCTAAGCAGAACTCATCAAACATTTACAGTGAAGAGTAAATCTACTTGAGACTACCAACTACCATCTTGGTCACAAATACAATCAGCAAACTCAAACTATTGCAGAACTTCAAAACCAAAATACATGTCTACAGAGCTCACAGGCACCACCTATGATTTTCCTCTGGCATCTCCACTCTACTGCAACTTTAACAATGATGTTTGGCCAGAACCCAATCCAACTGAATACCCCTCAGCAGAACAAGACCTTTGATAACAAAGGAACAGACATCGAAGAAAAGAGTGCATCAATCAGATAAAAGACCTTATGAACACAATGAATGAAAATGACAAATTAGATTTATCTCCATCAGCAGTGATGATGATACCATCCCAGACCTTCCACAGGTTGCTGCCTAGCCTACAAGTAATCTCTTTGTGCCCCTAACAAGACTCTCTTCAGTCCTTGAATCTATATGAGATCGACATGTAGAACCTTCAACAGAGTTCAGGCCTGAAAGGGGAACTAATATCATAGATCATTATTTTCATGTACTACATGCTAGTATTCACACTAGTAGTCATGCTCCTTGCATACATTTATGCGAAGCTGAGATAAATTGTATTTCTACAAAGATCATTCTAAAGCTCAACCAGATAACACATGATTATATGTTGCTACAGCTCTACTGGTCTCAATAACTTTTCAGTATCCTGGAAGAGGTAGAGGAATAGGTTTCCTTTATTATATAGTTTCATTTATTATATCATTACATTATATTGTAAGGTTGTTATAATAACCAGGTTAATGGCAGCAGGCAGGAGGATTTCCTTAAGTATGACTATGTTATTTGTTGTTTGTACCAGCCATCATATTTAATGGTGTTTCTGTAAAGGAATTTGGGAGACTGGAAGATGGCTGGGAAATGATCACATGTGCATTTGAATAATCATGAGGCTGGTGACAGATATATAAAGCCTGAGACTTTTATATTATTTAGTTTCCTTACACCATCAGTTATACACATAAGCTACTACTTGGTTCACATACTATAGTCCCACATGCATCCAACCTATATCTCAAAGGGTGAGAAGAAGGTTCTGATTGACATTGGGTGATCCTGTGAACAGTTATATTGTTCTACTATGATCATTGCTTGATTGAAATATCTGTGGCCTGACCCAGTAACATCAAGAGTGACAAAGTAGATGTTCCCTACTACATCAAGAAGTGGTAGTTGGTCACACAACCTACTTCTCCCATGGGCTGACTTACCCTCTTCTCTACTAGCAGGCCTCTCTCAATACATGTATTCCCCTCTGGGGACACAATGCCCATAGGACCCCACACTCCTTCCAATCTCAAACAATAGTCTATTATTCAACATAACTACCTAGGAAGCTGGAATGTTTATCTTTCTTTATTTAATAATTTTAAATCATTAGCCCTGCCCCCTTATTTACTCCTCCTTCAGGACTCCCATCAGCAAAAAAAAAACCCACATCTGATGTATGGGTGTCACGTCCTGACGCACGCCGCATTTCTCGTGCGCCCGGTGCGCCTGGTGCGTCCTGAGTTCCATTGCAACCCCCTGTTGCACCCTATGCGTCATGATGTGTGTTGCAACACAACATTGCGCCTGGTGCATCCTGTGTCACATAGCAA